>CM074492.1:27274115-27469346 GCA_037389245.1 Oryzias sinensis
CGCCAGAGAGCAGGGAGGCATGGGGGACAGAGAGTGCAAGCTTAAGGGGAGTGTCTTCCAGTTTTCTTGAGGCTTGTGTGGCCACCTCATATAGGACATCATGAAAACAGAACATGTGATTATCATGCTAGAGAGTGCATTGTAAAGTGTATCTAAGACTAATGTAAGTTAGTTCGGGGAACTTGCGACTGTTCGATCACACACTTTGTGAAAAAAAATTTAATAATGCAAAAAGAGCTCCGCTGTTGACAACACTGTTGTTGACATCCATTGTTAACATTAGCTACTTCCGCAAACAGCGAGTGACGTCTTTCACCGTTGAGTACTCTTCTGCGCATGCAGGTCACTTCTGGGTCATTTCACGGTCACACAGGAGATCACAAAAATTCACATTTAATTGGAAATGTGTACGGACTTGCAAAAAAAACTAAAAACAAAGTTTAAATTTGTATAAACCCCTTTTTGGTTTTTATTATTAGTTTAATTATTTTTTAAATTTAGTGTGTGTGGGGAAGTAGAGGGGAAGAATCTGAGGGGGTGGTGTTGGAAGAGAATAAAAGGAAGAAAGCTGGAGAAAGTGGGGGATACACGCGCTGATTTGAATGAGTTAATATTTTAAACTGTGTAACAATTATACCAGATCTGCTGAGACAACAAATATTACATCAAAGGTGAAATTCTGAGACGAAGATTATGAAGATTAGCAGAATATATCTGTCCATCAATACACTGTGGGTTAGGAGGAGGGATGAAGCAGACAGGGAGCAGTGTGGCAGTGTGCACGTGGGGGTGGAGATACATGCATGCTGCCAGAGTGAACCGTGTGTTTATAAGGGGAACCAGATCCTCCCCAGCCAGACCAGGAGAGGGGGGGAGAGACCCCCAAGCAAGGAGCACCCCTGGCGATGGGACCCACGCAGCCGGGGGGGCGCCGCGGGGCGGGGGGGGGGGGGGGGGGCAGTCAGGTGCAGAGAGTCCACAGGACAGGAGCCAGCCCCCAGGTCTTTCCCACCCATGCACTCTCGCATACACACTCCCAATCTTTTGGCTGCCCCCCCCCCCCCCCTTGCCACGCAGTAACCCCCTCCGGCCAATCGAACCCCCAGCGCCGGTGGTGTATGGTGGTGTGTGTAAACTGTGTGTGTGCTGCATGTAAAATAGGAGGTCTCCAGTTTGGCAGGCCCCACAGCTGCCAAGCAGTAGAGCCCCCCCCCTCTGGTGTCCTTCTGTGTGAATTTTTTCAAAAAATCGTAATTGAGCATTAAGCCCTGCAGTGTGACCGTAGCCTTTGTTGTATTTTCATCTATGACTCTGCCATAATGTCATGATTTTAAATGGAACTATCTCACAGCAGTGATTATGTTTTAATAAAAGTAGATTAATAGATTAGAAATTAGAAATAGATTAATTGGATGAATTGATTACAGGGTGGCGCAGTGGTTAGCACTCTTGCCTCACAGCAAGAATGCCCCTGGTTCAAGTCCCGGCTGGGGAACCTGAAACAGAACACCAATGGGGGACCTTTCTGTGTGGAGTTGTTTGGAGTTGGTTTTCTCCGGGGACCACTGTCCAAAAACATGCTTCATAGGTTAATTGGTTAATCTAAATTGTACCTAGGTGTGAATGTGAGAGTGCATGGGTATGTGATTTGTTGCCCTACAACAGACTTGCGACCTGTCCAGGAGGTCCCCTGACTTTGCCCACGAGTGGTCAGGAAAGGCCTGCAGCCAGGTGACCCTGAAAGGGCCAACATGGGTTAGAAGATGAATTAATAAGAAGAGTGTCACTCATGGAAAATGCCTTTCTTCTGGTTCCAGTGAAATGAAGTCAATTCAGTCACCATTTTTCCGCAATACAGCTCTGCCATGTTGGAACCTTACGCTGGTAAGCAGTGATTGGTCCAAGTTAGTCTGAGTAAACATTTCTATGGCAACCACTGTCATCAATTAGTGTGACCTTGTTGGAAAGCTACATCTCTTCCACTGAAAGCGGGCTCATGAGAATCTTTCTATTATAGGTTTTGAACCTTTGAGGTGGGGGCCAGCAGGCACTACATGCTTTTATTGAGCCATCTGATTCGTTAGTTTATAACTTGAATAACTTTTTTATGGGGAAATTAGGTTTAGCAAAAACATGTTAAAAAAGGCACCAGAACAAGAATGATTATTCTGACATATAATATAACAACTGAGTAGTAGCTGTTAATTTCTCTATAGAAGTCTATAGGATTTTGGCTTTCTGGGCCCTGCAGGTACTTCCTATCTGGAACACAAGCTGGGAGGGGTTACTCAGTCCAGTTTACATATCATCATTACCTATTTGAAAAAGCAATTCACTACTCATTACTCTACTTCTTTTCCTCTCATATACAAATTCTTGTGGGAAAAACAGCACAAACAAGGTCCTCTTGTCTTTCATTTAACTTTATTTTTAAAGCAAAAGAACTCATGCAAAGTATGAACCTGTTTAACCCTTGTGCTATCCTAGGCACTTTAACGTTGGGAGTTGGGTCATCTTGACCCACTAGACAGTGCTCTGCACCTTTTTTCTTCAATGATTTCTGATCTTCACTGGTGTCCATGGATTACATGAAATCTTTCCACCTTTATCCACCTTTGTCATGGTAGGGAGAACACGTCAATGTAAGGGTGGGGTCATAGGATAGCACAAGGGTTAAATACATAACCTGGTTTTATTAGAATTCAGACAACAGTGTGAAAAATGACACAAAAATAAGTTACAACACATGTGGATTATGCAACCCCTCAATGTCAGATGACCTGTTACGCCTATATCCATACCTAGCAAATCTGAAATTGGACCACTTGAAAAACAAAAAACGATTTAACCCCTGTGCTATCCTATGACCTATGAGAGGAAGGTTCAGCGAGACAGAGCGCTGAACCTTTTTTCTTCAATGATTTGTGATCTTCACTGGTGTCCATGGATTACATGAAATCTTTCCACCTTTATCCACCCTTGTCATGGTAGGGAGAACACGTCAATGTAAGGGTGGGGTCATCTAAATAGCACAATGGTTAAGCTATGTTTACATTTTTTTTTTATGTCTAGCACCTTGTGTTCCACCACATGTTCATGAATAGTGCCCTACTAATAAATTGTACGATTGATTGACTATTCATCTATCTGTCCGACCGAATAGACGAATGGATTGGAGACTGGAAAAGATCTCACCTTTGCAAGCAGGAACTCCTTTCAGATCCTCTGAGAGGTTATTTTTAAATCTGTGGGGGTGGGGAGACCTAATGAGACGTGGTCTCTTCTAAATCTCTTCTAAGTCTCAACCATTCCACCAGTTTTCATCTCACCTTCCCTTTCAGTAAAATCATCCAACCTCTCTCTTTGTTGTTTTTTGTAATGAAATAAAAGAAATTAGGAAAAACCATAGAATAGGGTTTTAGTTCCAACACAGTTTGCCTTGCAAATCATCTCACCTTGTGTCATGACATGATGGTTTTGGAGGATTAGAATGCAGAGGAATGGCTCATCAACATGCAGGAACCTAAAGACGCACTCCAATAAAAAGCCAGGTTTTTGGTGTTTTTAACATGTTCTTGTCGTATTTGCCTCCTAATGGAGGACATTTATGAAATCATTTTAAGATTGTGATGATCCGGAGCAGCTAAAAACCCGTGGTTTGAAAAAGCTCAGGGTTGTGACACAACATCTGCAATGGGCGGACCAAGGTCTTCCTGCTCTGCTCCATTCTGATGCATCCACCTGCAGACAAACACATCCATGTGCGTCTTTGTTTTCCTTCTCTGACCTGACGTCTGGCTCAAAACTGTTTGAAAGCATAGCCCGGATTTTTGCCACGTGAATGTTCGCTTGGGGTTGTTGTGAGGGGCTGTAAGCTAGTGGGAGAGAGTGTGAACAATGGAATGTGAGGAAATCAAACTTCAGGGTTACTTCTGCACCAACAGTCCCACCCAAATTCCTAAAGAACTCCTGCCACGTTTTAAAAAACTACACCGGTTTTCATGGTAAAAGGCCCCTGGGAACAATTTGACAATAGATGCAAATAGGGGGCTTTAACACAAACAACTTGTCATGATTCTCAGAGCGTGGCGAACCCAAGTGCTGGAACCCAGAAATACAGCAGGTAAGTGGCAGGTAAGTAATGATTTATTTCTATCCAGGAAGATTTGGTTTTTGTGTTGGCGGAGGTCCAAGCAGGACAGAGGCTTGTGGCGTGGCTGGAGCCCCCCGCTGTGGCGTGGCTGGAGGTGTTTAGCACGGTCAGCGTGAGCCAAGAGATCTTCTGGTTCTCCGAGAGCTTGATGGATGATCCAACTGGTGTCACTCGTGGGATGATTCTCCTGAGGTTGGACAGCAGAATTAATATAAGGCAAAACTTGACTTAGCACGACCATGACCGAGACTAGACCAGGCGTAGTCACCATAAGGGGTAACGAACTGGCGTTGAATGATTGAGTTGAGTCTCCTTAAGAGCAGAGGAGGTTGATGAGCTGAGTGACGACAGCCGGTGGAGATCAGGAGCAGAGTGGAGAGGAGCCGGAGGGGGAGGAGTCTGACAGAGGCCCCATGACACAACTCAACTTAAAACAAAAGCTAAATGCCTACAGCAGAAGCAGTTGTGAATTATTGCTTGCAAAGTTCCGGTGACTTTGATGGAAAAACTAAAACTGGAAAGAGAACGGATAAAGAGAAAGTGACCTAAAGCCATTTGCTTTTTCATATTACCGCATTATATGGCAGCAGCAATCACTCTACAGTAGATGAAAGAAGACAACACGAGCAAGTTTGCATCAATCATTAAGCAGTAAACCAAATGATTCAGAGCAAAGACTCGCCTGTATTCACTCAGAGTAGTATTAGATTACAAATGTAAACAATATGCAAAAAAGCTTTTCCTCAAGAAGAGGCATATAGAAAATGTAAAATATTACTTAATAAAATAAAGAATAAAAATGTTGAAATTAGAGAAGTAAACCATCTTATGTTTGCATAAAAACAGAGCAAGAAGTGACACGTTTATCATTATTAGAGGTGGACTATTTGGGTCAATGTCACAGAAAATGTCATGCATATTTTCTTTATATATTTAGAGAACGGCAAAAAAGTTACATAACAAGTGGTAATCCTGCTTATGTCCCCCATGTTGTTCAGAGTTTCTACATCCTCCAGGTCCATCTGCCTCTGTCTGCTGTGTCTCTAAGAGGCTTTCCAGGTCATTTGATCAGAAACAACCTGATTCTTTTATCGATAAAGAAAGAGGACAGAACTCTGAACAGCATAGACCAGGGGTGTCAAATTCATTTTGGTTCAGGGGCCACATCCAACCCGTCTGATCTCAAGTGGGCCGGACCAGAAACATAAAAGCAAAATAAGCTATGGTTTTCTGTTGTTTTTTTTTTTTCTCAGTTAGGGCTAACCCTAACCCTAACTCTGCCTCTCTCCCACTAACAGCCCCTCATAACCCCGAGCTAATATTAGCGGAGAAAATTAACAGCGAGCAATATTGAAGCTATCCGGCTGTGGAGTTTTGAGTCCAATTCCAGCTCAGACGAGGAAAACAAAAGCGTTGATGGATCTATTTGCCTGCAGGTGGATGCATTGGAAGGAAGCAGAGAAGGGAGACTTTGGCCCGCCTGTGACAGTTAATGTGTAACACCCGAGCTTTTTCTAACCACTGGTTTTCATCATCTCCAGATCCATCACAAGATGAATAAAGAAATACTCAGAAACACATTTTTCATCTTAAATTATTCTATATATGTCCTCCATCAGGAGTAAAAAGCTCCTAAAACATGTTAAAAACACCAAAACACCATTGTCATTGGAGTCTGTCTTTAAGGCAGGTGTGTCAAACATTCGGCCCACAGGCCTTATCCGGCCCACCAGATGGTTTAATCCGGCCCACCACGAAGAGTAAAAACAATAAGTAAGGGAGCAAAGGAAAAGCAGAACTGGTGAAGCAGCATATCTGTGCAAGTGCCAAAAGTGAAACCTAACAGCTCTGTGTCTGGGTAAGATGCAGATTGGTTCACCGCGAGCCCCACCGCTGTTATGTTGCTATAAGAATGATTTATGACAAACTAATGACCAAAATGTTGTCAAAAAGAAAAAAAAGGTTGAAGTGAAGTGCTGAACTTTCCAGGAAAAATGAAGGGTTTTATTTGTTTAAGGAGCTGAATGCAAAACCTACATGCTTGGTATTTCATAAACAGGTCGCAGTGCTGAAAGAGCATAACATTCAGCTCCACTATGAGACTCACCATAAAGAAAAGTTTAACTGTTTGCCAACTATTAGCTGGACTGAAGAACAACTGCATTTACTGCAGCCGTGACATCAGTAATGGAGCAGTGACAGACACCTTATTGCAGACAAGTTGGAGCAAACATCCAAACCTTTTCCTGATGGTGAACTTATGGAAAAATGCTGAAGGCTGCAGAAGTCTTGTGTCCCAAAAGCAGTCGACCTTTGCCTACATGCGTCTGTCAAGGATCACGATTGCAGAACCAGCATCTCTGAGGAGACTTGGACGCCAAATGAAGGAATCCAGTCATTTGTTGCATTTTCAGTCACTATAGATGAAAGCACCAACATCACATATAACTGCATATTTGTTAGAGGCGTTGAAGAGACGTCACAGTGGAGTTTCTTGAGTTGATGGACACAACAGCTGATGAGATAGTCAGCTCTCTAGTTACTGCACTTGACAATGTTGGAGTGCACTGGTCACATGATGTCAGTCTGATGGCGCCCCATCAAAGGTCAGGAAGATGGCAGGTCTTTCCAGAAAATTAAGATAGCTTTATTGCAACCATAAAGCTGGAGAAGAAAAGACCATTCTGAAAAAAATAAAAAGAAATAATCTCTCACAAATGAATAAATGTCTGGTCTTTTCTTCTCCAACTTTATGTGTCATGATTGCAAAAACCGAGACAGAAACAGACGCTGGAACCCGGGAGGATCACAGGAGAATGAGAAGGTAAGTTCAAAGAGATTTATTTTACTGGACGTAGATCGGCTCATGACTGTGGAGGCAGAGTCCCATGGAGGCGTAGTGTGATGAGAATCGGAATGCTCGGCTGTGGCATGACTGGAGGGTTTAAGCAGAGGGCTTGCTTGGAGGACTTGGCATGGTGAACGGTCACTGCGGAGCCGTGGCAAAGGAGTAGGCAAACTTTCATGAGCACAGTACGCAAGGCCGGTGTGGGTACCGGATGTTCTCGGGTCCTTCCAATGAGTTATATCACTAGAGGAGACATCACGAGGAGAGCACCGCCATCTTGGTGAGGTCAAGTTTTGAAGACCAAACCACTTTTTATAACATTTAATAAATAGCTCTGTTTTTACTTTCAATCACTTCATTATATGAAAAACAAGAATGGCTTGAAATTTCTTAGTTTTGTTCAGAAATACAAACTTCACGAGTACCCCTAACTTAACTAGTATTAGACTATTTAGATTTTTTCTATGTTCCTTTATTTTATTTTACTTGTGTTTTTATTTATTTGTGTGTTATGTTCATGTTACGGTTTCTGTTTCTTTGCCATTGTGGTTTGTTTCCTTTTGTTCTGTGATGTTTTGAGTTTCACTTCCTGTTTTATTTTGTAGTATTTCCTGTTCCGTTGTTGTTTCGAGTTTGACCTTGCCCCATCAGTCCTGAGTGTTTCCACCTGTGTCTTGTTGCCTTGTATGTATTTAAGTCCTGTCTTTCCCTTCCTCCTGTGCTGGTCCATATTGTATTGTTCCCCAGTTTCGAGTCCTTCGAGTGTTTCGAGTTTTGCCTGCCGTATGCAGTGGTTTTTGTTTTTGTAGTTTTGTTATTATTAAAGCCCCGTTCCCCTGCAACCTCCTGCCTCTCCTCCTCTCTGCACCTGGGTACTTCCCACTCCCTCCGTAACAATTCATTGTTTCTTTTTTTCCCCTCTATTCTTTATTTTCTATGTCAATATGTTATGTTTGGCGATGGTGACTGATCTTCGAGGCAATATTGATTACATTGTTATTGTTCGTTGTTAGCGTTAATGTCATTGTTAATGTATGATACCGCAATTATCAATAAAGTTTTTTTTTTTTTAAACGTAGCGACGTTAACTCATTGGTCGTGGCAACTTACAGCCAATCAAATAGTGTGACGTCATCATTGGTCGAAGGACCCCGAAGGACCCCGAGAACATCCGGCAACCCGAGAACATCCGGTACCCACACCGGCCCTGGTCTTCTGGGGGCCCTAAGCGAAATTTAATTTGTGGGCCCTCTAACTGGTCAGCAGCACCAAAAAAACGCAACTGTTGTTGTAATATAAATGAGATCTGTCTATTAATACATTTGTGAATTATTTTTGCTGCCGAAGAATTGAATACAGTTTATTGCCTGCATGTTGGATATACATTTAGTGGTGCACAACAAATTTTTAAATGCAAAGAAAAAAAATGAATGACAAATGTATATAGATATATAGATATATATTTTTAATGTAACATTAGGCACTCAACAAATGACATTCCCAAAACTCCAACTTATTAAAAACAGCAACTTTATAGAAAATCAAATAACGATAAAACAATCCAAAATAAAGAACACAACAGCTCAATGAGGGGGATTTTGGAAAGTCGTAGTCTTTATCGGTCTGAAAAGGACCTCTTTGCACCAAATCCATTCTTTCTGGATCAGAGAGTGTGGTTGGTCATTCAGCTGGACCAACTGGATTTGAGGTACCGGTAGGTGGAATTTTGGATCCAGTCTGCTCCTCTTCCAAACAGGCATCTCTTGGAGCTTCTGGAACATGAGATACAGAACTTCAATAAAAACAAACAGTGAAAAGTAAAACAGTCAAATGTTTCCCTTTCAACAGTAGATGTGGTGACAGGAGTTTCTTCTGCAGCTAAAAAACAAGAATTATTATTATACAATAATCAATGATAAAGCTAATAAAATATCTATAGCAGAATACTAATAATAGTTTAGTGGCTCATTTAAAATCTGTGTGCAGGTCTTTCACAATTTCATGATCTTTTTATATATTTATGAGAGATTTATTGTTTGGTTGGATATTTGCATGCGGTCATATTTATTAATTTAATTATGAACAGTTTGGGGCTCCATACTTTTGAGCTGCTGTTAATGAAAAAAGGGTTATGCAGACACTGTTTTTTAAATGACTTTACATGCTTTTAAAATTACCTGAGGTGACATCTTCAGTGATGTCCGGAACATCTTGGGATGTGGACGCTGCACACCCTCCAATAGTTTTGATACTTTTTGAGAGCAGTTAGTTTCTATATTAGTATCACAAAAAGCACAGTTGTTTTTCTGTAATTTTACAGGCAGAGACCTGAGTGTAGAGCTTTGAGAACTGTGAGCAACACTCCTTGATTCTTCCTTTTATTTTTAAGGCATTGCTGTCAAATCAACAAAGAAAGCTGTCTTTACTGTGCCTTTTCTGTACTTTTGGCCATGGTGCAGAGGTAGAGCGGCCGATCTCTGATTGAAAGATTGCTGGTTCAGTTGCAAGACACTGAACCCATATTGCTCCTGGTGGTTATAGGTTGGTGCCAGTGTGTGAATGTGTGTGTGCATGGGTAAATGGGACTGTGACTGTAAAGCACCTCATAAGTGTATGCTGTTTATCATTTTACAGTTTCTTTCATCTGTTGGAATAAAGAAACACAAAATTTTATATTTTATGTCTGGACTAGCTGATTTATTGAGGATTTTTTAAAATAAACCAGGATTTTTAACTTTAAGTCTTAAGGCTTAAGTCTTGTTCTCATTTGTTAGCATCTCTGTTAGATGGTTTCTCAGATGGCGCGTTGGGTAACAGAGTAACACAGACCTGGACTCACTTGGCCACAGCTTAGTGGTCACAGTAAAACTAACTTTGCCCTGAATGGCATAAAGTCTTAATTAGGTGGGTGGATTGGCATTGGTCTGGCAATACCATACGTATCCTGAGACAGTAAATGGTAAATGGCGTATACTTATATAGCGCTTTTCTACCTTCTTCGAAGGCCCAAAACGCTTTGCAGTCACAGTCCCATTCACCCATGCACACACACATTCACACACAGAGACAATATACTGCCTTTCTTTTTAAAGATGATGACTTTGAATAAACTTTACATGAATATTAATACACCTTTCATCTTTATAAAGTGTTGAAAAAAAAGTAATTACCAGAACAATAAGCACTGCAAATGTATATCATATAGTTGTTTTTAACCAAGCAAACTCATGGTGCTTTTCTCTTGGTAGTTTAAGAAAAAAATTTTCAACACAATTTTCACAACAATATCATTTTTGGTCATGGAAAAAAAAAAACTCAGAGATTCGAGGTGCCTTGTCCAGTAAAGTTCCATATGTATATGAGAAAATAATGTGCTCTTTGTTTCCTATGCTGCTAAATGCAGCATTTAGTGGAACCTGTAGCGGTTTACGAGGACGACAAGATTCTGAACTGCAAGTGTGCTTATAAATAATAAGTACAGTAAGTATCATCTTCATTTGACAGTGTATTGATTTATAGAGCTGACACATCAGTGCTTTGAATTTTTTTAAGTGCAAAGCCAGATTTCTGCACTGCATCATTTTATCAAGCTTCTTACCATGATGTGTGTGTGTGTGTGGGGGGGGGGACATAATATTTCTTTAAGGTAATGTCCTTTTGTTTTTAAAATTTGAATATGTTTTTATGTAAAGCACTTGACTATGAAAAAACACAACAAACTCTCCTGAGCTGGATCCCTATCCAGACCTGGAGTAAATCAATTAATCTGAAATGAACACACAGCAGAGGGATCAAAATTTGAAAGAAAAAGAAAATCTAAAAGTGTTAGAGCTCAGCTTGATTTGAAAAGCTCTTCCATGGGAAAGTCTTCTTAGTCTGGCAGCTTCTTGCAGCTCAGCTTGATCTTCACCACCTTCTTGTAAACAGGCTCTTTGTAAAAATAAAAAGAGAAATGAAGTACCCATTACAGACTGTCATGGTTTTTCAGGTACCTGCTCTTCTGTCTCCCTCTCCTGGTCAAGTTTTGATAGTGCTGTCCTCTGGCCGTTTTTGCTGCTTTTCTGTTTGGTCTCCACAGGTTTTCTGGATTAATGGGAGGGAGATCTGAGACACATGAAACCCATCTCCACTCCCCCTGGCTCCATTGGTTTAAAAATGACTCTGGTCTTTTCCTGTTTCTTCCTTTTTCACCCTGAAACCTATTGGATAACATTCACCTTTTGGACAACACTGACCCCTAGTGATGGATAGATGAAACTTCATGAAGCACTCCAGCCTTTCATCCAATTGGTTCTCACCAGGGCAATATTAGCTTCATCTGCTCTACAAACCTGGGTTTGAATCCGGGCTGCTCCCTGTTCCCTTCTCTACCTCTGTGCCGGTCCTAAGCCCGGTTGCTTTGAGAAGTTTGCGTCAGGAAGGGCATCCGGCGTAAAACATTGCCAACTTTACCATGCGACTTGTTCGCTTTGGCGACCCCTGATGGGAAAAAGCCGAAAGAGAAAGAAGATCTGCTCTACTAGGTCATCAACTGGATGGAAAAATATAAGCTGATGTGTGTCCTTTTGCAGAAAGCCTGTGAATAAACATGTCAGCAAATGAAGGAGTATGCAAAACATGTACATTGCTGTATACTTTCTTTGTGTGTGTTTAATAATAAATTGATGCAAACAAATACTTGAATATTTTTTTCTTTATCACAAAGGAAAATGTGTTTGTCATAAAAATGATTATTAAAAATGAGGTTTGGGATGGATCTGGATTTCATGGCTGCTGGTGCTGAACCGATACTTTTAAGGTTGGGGGCTGCGTTTGGGTCTGGGAGGGGGCTTGACCTAGTCTTCAAACTAATTAGATAGTTTTATATTACTCATGTTGGTGTAGAGAACTTTTTGTCACCAAGTATGAAAAGTGTTATATAAAAGAAGATTGGTCATTGATTAAAACGGTTCCAGTCCTAAACTGAGATGAAACCTGTCTTTAAAAAAGGAAAATAACACGTGATGTCAAAGGGTGAAGGAGAGCACATAAATGAGCCTGAGATCCTTTATTTCATTGTTTCTGGCGCCACTACAGTTCTTCATCTATGTCTTCACACATGCTGAAGTAAACACCTACATCACTCACATTCGCTAGCCTCACCTTCTGGACTGAACCTCACGGCCCACCCCTTCTTCTATGAGTCCGCCCACAATTGCCGGAAAGGTAAAAGGCTCAGCTAAAATTGTAAAGCTAAACTGTATAGAAAACAAGTGATTAAAATGACATTGGGAACAAAATCCACTTTTTTTTTAGAGTACGTTTAAAAAAAAAAAAAAAACATTCCACAGAAATCTCCAAACTATCTCTACCTCTCTTCAAACTGTCTCTTAACTCTCACATCAAACCTCCACATTTCAAATGGCGCCCTTTGACTGTATATGAGAATTGAACTGAGCGCCCCCCATGTTCCAAACAGGAAGTACCTCCTGGCTCCAAGAAGTCAAAATCCCATTGACTACTATGAAGAAATAAACAGCTGTTCCTCAGTCATTCTGTTTTTCAGATTAACCCTTCTTGATCTGATTTATTTTTATTTACACATTCTTGCTAATCTTAATTTTTTTTAATAATAATTTTAATATGGCCCTTGCTTCACAATGTTTGACTGACAGAGTCTCCTGACCCCGCTTTCAATGGAAGGGGTTTGAACTTCAAACAAGCATACTCCTGATTGGTGACAGTAGTTGCCATAGAAACGTTGACTAAGACCAACTTGGTGATGTCCGTATTGTGGAAAAATAGCAATTGATTTGACTTCTTTCACTGGAGCCAGAAGTAAGGCATTTTCTATGGTTGTCATCAAACTCGCTCTGTCCAGTTCTCTGATGCAGTCAAAATCCAAACCGCTTCATGAATCAGTCAGTTCTGATCTGGTTGTTTTCTTGCTACTCTGTTTAAAAAGAATCTTAACCAGATGCAACTATGAAGATACTTGGTGGTTGCTTCAAGGATGATAGAGAACCCCTTTGGGTCTTCAGATCAATTCAGAAACCTAAAAAAAAATCAGAAACAGAAAATGAGCCTTCTTACCTGCACAAATGACACCAGCATCATCATGATGTCCACAATCTTTCACTCCAATACCATTGTAAGGACACTCTCAACAGCCCTCATTGTCAATCAAGATCCTTCCAGCTCCAGTGCGCCTGTCCTTTTATGCTCTGGGCTGCTTCACAGCCCAGCTGGGTGCAGACTACTTGTGAAGAAACTGGATTTTCTAGAAAGGACTGTATTGTATTAGTTCGTAACCCCGTCAGTTTCTTGCACAAAGAAATAATGAATAATGACTCAGAGACAAAACTTAGCTTTTGTGGAGGTTTTACTTCGCACAAACACGAAGGGAACAGACAGATGAACATGGTGCATTCAAAGTCCGAACCAACGAGCTCAGGGATGGGCTTTGGTATAAAAACCCTGCATTTGCATATTCAGAAGATCGTCCGATGGACCTCGTGTGAAAATCACGCCCACAGGTTACTGCTGGAGGGAAACTCCAAGGCTAAAGTGAAGATAAGTCTGAGGCCTGCTAAGCAGATCACACATGCACAGAAAAGAGGGAGGATGAGAATAAACTGTTAGAACAATAGTTTGGCTGTGCTTTCTTCAAATGTAATATAATTTTGAGGTGACAATACATGCTCAGTGAATTAAGTTTAAACCATTAGTGTAATAAAAGTTAAAGGCAGTTTCTAACTATTCTTCACACTACTGCTTCATCATCTATGTCCCAGAGGACATCACAGACCGTTCCCCTGATAATCCCCAGATATCCAATCTGCCTTCACAACCACCGCGACCGTATGAGCGGATCCGGGCATCAACTGCAGAAGAAGCACATTTTATACATAATACAATCAGAAAAATCTAAGTGAATCATAAAGCACCTGTACAGATTTGTGTGTTTGGTGCTGACCATCCCCGTGTTCACTGCATCTGTCCAGCAGACATTTTACTGTTTTGTTTATTCAGTTTATTTAGAGGCAACCCAACACATCGAAACTCATCTATCTCCTTTTTAAATGGTAACCTCCATGGTAAAACCATCATGGCAAGTAAGTCACAGCTGTCGAAAATCTCAAAGAAGGCGTCGTCAGAGGCTATTTGTATTTTGTTTGTTAGCACCTCCATGCAGTCCAAAAACATCCTTCATAGGTTAATTGGTCACTCCAAATTGTTTGACCCTGTGACAGACTGGCGACCTGTCCAGGGTGTCCCCTGCCTTCGCCCATAAGTGGCTGGGATAGGCTCCGGCAGCCCCATGACCCCAAAAGGGATAAAACGGAAGAAGATGAATGAATGAATGAATGAATGAATGATGAAATGAAAAAACCTCCATGTCTTTGGATTAGTAAGATTAAGAAGCTTTTGTGACTAGTTTTTTTGCAATCAGCAATGTCTCATAGTACCTACCGTTTCCAGTTTCCTTAAAAAACAACAAGAAACCAGAAAAGGAAGGTACTTTGGGACCTCGCTACAGGCACAGGGGGGGCCATACTTGGGCCCTCTTGTGGCTGTATAGTTAGGCAGTAGTGTCAACAGTTTATCAAGGGAAACAATTGCTCATCCTCCACAGCTCCTCTGCTGCAAGGTGTTCCCCAAGTTTCTGTGCTTGGCCCACTCCTGTTCATCCTTTTCCTCATTCCCCCTGGTGACATCATCCGACAACATGGTTTAAATTTTCACTGTTATGCTGATGACATACAACTATACATCTCCACCAAATCCATCAGCTCCACCACTTATTTCACACTCACCCGCTGTCTAACAGACATCAAAACATGGCTTGAGCACAATTTCCTCAAACTCAACTGTGATAACAGACAACTGTGATAAGACAGACATAATCATAATTGGCCCCAAAACAATCACAGAATCCATACCAAATTTTCAGTTAAATTTCAATAACACCACGCTTTCTTTGTTACCAGTCATCCGTAACCTTGGGTTTCTCTTTGACACAAATCTATCACTCGACAAAATGTTAACCAAATCACTCGGTCTGCCTGTTTCCACCTGAAAAACATTGCCCGCCTCCGTTCATCCCTCTCCTTTGCTGCTGCTGAAACCCTCCTTCATGCTTTTATTACCTCCCGGTTAGATTATTGCAACAGCATACTCCATAGTACACCCTCCAGAATAATAAATAAACTGCAATACATTCAGAACTCTGCTCCCGCTCCCGTGAACACATCACTCCCGTCCTTCAGAACCTTCACTGGCTACTGGTGGCGACGACGAACTGGAGTGAGGTCGAGACCCACTCGAGGACGATGAGCATGCAGATGAGCTTCCCTGAGACGGTTTCTGACAGAAATTCTGTGGTCATGCAAACCAATTGTTTCAGCAGCTGTGGTCTGCGGTTGTGAAGCCGGTTGAATGTGCTGCCAAATTCTCGGAAAAGCCTTTGGAGACGGCTTATGATGGAGAAATGGACATTCAATTCCCCAGCAACAGCTCTGGTGGACATTCCTTTTATCAGCATGCCAATTGCACGCTCCCCCAAAACTTGCAACATCTGTGGCATTGTGCTGTGTGATACAACTGAAGATTTCAGAGTGGCCTTTTCTTGTGGCCAGTCTAAGGCACAACTGTGTAATAATCATGCTGTCTAATCAGCATCTTGATATGGCACACCTGTGAGGTGGGATGGATTGTCTTGGCAAAGGAGAAGTGCTCACTATCACAGATTTAGACAGATTTTTGAACAATATTTAAGAGAACTGGTTATTTTGTGTATGTGGAAAATGTTTCACATCTTTGAGTTCATACCATAAAAAATGGGAGCAATAACAAAAGTGTTGCATTTAGATTTTTGGTCAGTGTACAATAGTTATGTGTATTGTAAGTGTATTGGGAAGTATTAATATAGATAATGTAAGATACACGCATTTATGCCGTAAGCGTGATAGTGTGGTAGTTGTGGTTTATAGTGTGCCCTTACGCTATACTCCAGTTGTTGATAAGTTGGGCATACTGGCTCCTAACTGATCACGCAAAACTGCTGCAAACATGGAGTGTACAGGTTATACATGAGTGCCCATTAGATGCAACAAAAACTATGCTCTGATTGTGTAATTCCCTCATTTCTGAAAGCCAGGCTGCAGACAAGGAGTGCGCACTTAATTAAACAGTACAAACGGCACTGTAGGCAAACTATCGTGAAATAACATGAAATATCAAAGTCATAGACCACTTGGTGCCCGCAGTGCCAAAAATATTCAAGCTTATTTTCTTTTACAGGTATGACCAATGCACACAAACACTCGCACCACGACCACCACACACCACCACACGTGCACCACACACACACAAAAACACCCACATACACGACTTCAGGTTGAGTTAAGTCTGTGAGATTCCATTTATATTTCATTTCTATATATTCAAAACGACACAAACTACAAGAACTACACATTAAGAGTAAACAAATCTTTATGAGGAGATACTTTTGTATTAACAGATGAGGCGTTTTATTACAAAAACAGAAAGCAGTGACTATCGTATTTCATGCTCTGCTGTAAACCGTGATATGGGTGCATGGCATTTCTACAGTCCTGCTGGCTACGTGGGCAGTGCTCGAGAAGTGCGTGCTTCAGGAAAACACTGCTGCCTCTCGGTTCCATTGGGCTGGTACTGCGGAGGGGGCAGCAGGCGCTGTGGCAGGACAGCTGAGTCAGAAGGGGAGACTCCAGATCGAGGAGCCAAGCATGGCGATCCGGGCCTAACTAAACACTCCAGTGGGCTGGAGTGGTCTTCTGTAAGGGACTTGACGTGTCGTGGGGCAAGGAGCGACTTTCTGATAACAGACAGAATTTGCGCTCAGTGTATTTAAAGACGCATGAGCAGTGACGTATGTATCAGAGGATGTTCGATTGGCCCTTCTGCATATCAATCAAGTTTATCTATTTAAGTTTATTTATTTATTAATCTTTGCTGGCCTTTAATCTAACCTCTTTCTTGTTACCTATGTCTGCTCGATTCAGGCATTACTGAGAAAAGGGACGGGCTGAGACGTGCAATGCAAAACTGAAAGCCGACAACTCCACCCTGGAAAAAGACAGGTAGAGAGAGGTACACATTACACATCACTACATTACTCATGAAGATAAAAGATCTTGTTGTAATTTTAGATTGATCATTTACAAAAAGTAACAAAATAAAAAATAAAAATGAAGGAAAAAAGTAGCATTCAAATTTGCCAGGAATAGAAAAGAGTGTAGTTCAGGCTGAGACTTACAAATGAGACAGACGTGGTTGGAGATGAGGGACTCATCAAAACAAACAGAAAGAAACAGAGAAAGAAAAACACCACCTGGCTTCCTCGTCTGTTTGGAAAGGACAGGGAACCACACCTAAAGAACACAACACACAAAGAAAAAGAGTAACACTTGAAATAGATTAGCTCCTGTAATGTGTACATTTTTGAACATTGTAAAACCTAAATTAATTCAGTAATTTAAATTTAATTCATAAAAAATAAAAT
Source organism: Oryzias sinensis (assembly GCA_037389245.1). Lineage (NCBI taxonomy): Eukaryota > Metazoa > Chordata > Actinopteri > Beloniformes > Adrianichthyidae > Oryzias > Oryzias sinensis. Next base: position 27,291,642 of record CM074492.1, read on the forward strand.
ATATATTTAAAAAAGATCAGCTTATGGTAGCATTTCCCAAAATTTCTTTAAGACTGTCCAAGCCAAATAAGCAGCGGATAACTCCACGATCACACATGTAGTTGTCATTACAGACAATGAAAATCTCAACAAGGCCTGTTAAAATAAAAGCTACACGGCTCAGAGTCTTTCTCTTTCTTTGATCAATTTTATTTTTTACAGACTATGTTGGCAACTGGTAAAGAGGAGAACTGAGAACATTTTAGTCGGAGGATTTGCCTACTCCTGCTGCTAATGCAGCCAAATCAACAGTTATTAGCTTGTCTGTGTTAATGACAGTTAATGTCATGCCGGCTCAGACATCCCCCGGCCTGCAACAGGTGCAGGGCAACCAGAGCACCCTGATGGAAAGTGGGCTACAGGAACCAGATGGAAATTGACTAGATGTGAGAATAAGGTTCTGTTGTGATGCTACTACTCAAGTAATCCTACTCAGAGAGGTTACATGCAGAAAATGAGGAGTGAATGGATTCTTCGAAACCCACAATAAAGGCTAACTGCCAAGCAACTAGTAGCTCAATGTTCCAACATTCATAAACAGTGACTCCTATCACAACTTGAGATTGAAGCGGTACAACACAGATGCAATACCCCGGGAGAGCCAGAACACCAGGTCAGAGAGGAGACCACTCCTCACTCTCGACCTAAGCTTGGGAACACAGCCCCAGGAACTACAGATACGCCGAGAGAGGCAGTAACTGACCTGAAAGACAAGATCATGTCTAGAATGAACCCCTTCCAACACAAACTGCAATGGTTGTGTGAAGAACCACCTAAAAACCTCCTGGAAACTGTGAATGAAGCATTGAGGGCAATTCCTACCACAACAATCACAGAAATGAATGAACTGGTTTATATTTCAGCAGCAGTTATGCTTGAGATGCTTGACTGTGAGAGACAGCAATACCCACCATGAAAGCAATGGTTGTTCTTGGTCAGACTGCTTTTTTGGTCAGAGCTGCTACTGAGTGGAACAGACTGAATTGTTTTATCGCTAATTTACTTTTAGGTTATTTGCTAATTTTACTGAATGTATTGTTTAATATATGTACGTAATGTTATGTCAATATGTAATCTTATATTGATCTCTCAGGGTGATTTTAAGATCCACCAAGGGACTACAGATGAAAAATGTGCCTTTGGCTAACTCTGGCATATTGACAGGAGTGTTTTTTAATATGTGCCGTCCCTGTATCAAACACACATAAAAAATGAATATTTATTTAAGGTTTAAAACATTTAAAACACTTTTTTTTATTTTTTTTTATTTGTCACATACTTCCATCACATTTATACGGAGCCCGTGTCCTGTCTCAATGAATATAAGAAAAAAATCACAAGATTTATGATACCTAGGTTTGCTGATTTGCTATACAATTAGATTCACCGGACATTGCTCCACCGCTCAGCTCTTTTGCTTGTCATGCCGGCATTCAGGCAGCTGGCTGGCCGGTAGACAGACAGCCAGCTGATATTGTAGTTTAGGGTTGAATAGGAATAATAATATTCAGGACTTGTCCTTTATTAACATATGCTTTAGCAGTCGCTTTACATTCGAAGGCTAGTTGGCTACATGCTAACTAACTAGCCGATCATTTATCCTGTTATTCACGTAATAGATTTACTGAGATCTTCACATTTCTGTCTGTGTGTGTCTCATTACATTGCATTAAAGACAAGGAGGATGTTTAGAGATCAGATTTATTCATTTTAAAAAGCACAAAAGCATCGGTAATCACGTTCATTCACATCCTGGCGGTACGCTCACCGTCCATCTTGCTGCAAAAGCCGCTTTCTGCCGCTTCTTCCGTGTCTCTGTGAGCATTCAATAGGGGTTAAAATAAAAGCAAGTATGATCGATCTATTATTGTCTCGATGAAAATCAGAACAATATTTAAAGCTTAGGCTGGCTGCTTTGCCTACTGGACTTAGCTCCTAGCATTACAAACATGACTGTGAGCAATATCCCGTCATGCGTGCTTGTTTTTCTTTTTCCTTTCTTGAACAAATGTGGATCACAGAGACACGTAAGTTACCGCTGAGAGCGGCTTTTGCAGCCGGACGGAGACCAAATCTGTGTTTATGAATGACTTATGACGTCAATAATTATTGCGCTCGCACGAATTACTTATTACGAATTAATCATTTCGAGGGAACGAAATAGTATTTCGAGGGAACGCAATATTATCTTCTGGGAAGGGAATAGTATGTCGTGCGAACAAAATATTAATTTGTGGGAACAAGATATACTTTAATTTTTTAATGTCAGGACACGGGCTCCGTACATTTACAATGTGTACTTACAAGTTTAAAACAGTTTTCAAATGTTCAATTCTTTCATTCATTAATCTTCTTAACCTGGTCAGGGAAAATTATTAATTTTTTTTTTTTTTTTTTCAAATTTACAATGTCTGTTTTTTAAGTTTACTATTTGGTTTTTCATTCACTTTAAGCTGATCCATACCCTTCTTTGGCTCACAGGGAAAACTTACATGAGGATGAAGGTGGCTGTCAGGTGATCTACCCTGACAGTCAAATCAGTCATTTGGGCATTTAAAGGCGCATTGAGTTTTTTTGTTGTTATTGAACGTGTCAGAATAAACATCTGCTGTCAGGGATGCAAATGGTTTACATCCAATATTTGCATGTTTGAACTAAAAGCCTGAGATGTTAAATATCTGCAGTCACAACCTCAGGGAGCAGAATAGAGAACAAACAATGGAGAAAGTTCTTCTGTTCATCATCTCTGCATCAGGCAAGTGTTCCTTTCATTCTTATGTTTGTTTTAAATCTGATTCCAATTTCTGTAAAAGTTCAAACTTTGCTGTTTTAACCCATCAGAAAAGGGCATACCTGTTGTTGTTATATATTGGAATCTTACATATCTCTCCATATTGTATTTTACATAGGGCAGTCTCAAAGGACGAATTAACTATGAGGTGCCTATCGTCAAAGTCACGCAAATAAACAGTTATCCGACTTTTTTTTCATTTAGGCATCTTTTCTTATTTTTAATGTGTCTTGTCACCTTTATAAACTAAACATAAATATTAAATCTAAATGATAATGTATATCTAAATTGATACATCCTAATGTTAAATATAAATGCTAAATCTCTAAATGTTAAAATTTAAATGTTGAACATAAATGTTACATCTAAATCTGAATGCTAAATATAAAGGCGAAATTTATGTTCATTTATTCATTCATCTTCTTCCGTTTATTCCCTTTCGGGGTCATGAGGCTGCCGGAGCCTATCCCCGCCACTTGTGGGCCAAGGCAGGGGGCACCCTGGATAGGTCGCCAGTCTGTCACAGGGTCGAAACTTATATGTAAATATAGATATTTCTATTAAATCAAAAGCATTTAACATCAATCCCCTTCAAGGATATGGGGTTGTTGGAGCCAAATCTACTATTGAGCAGATGAGGGATACACCCTGGACAGGTTGCCAGTCCATCACAGGACACCCACATAAACTCACATTTACACCTATAATAATTAATGAACATAGGTTGTGGGAGAAAACTGGAGAGACAGTTTTACAGACAGACGTCATCCCATTTTACAGACAGAATTTTGCTGGACTTTTGCCTTGAAATTTCCTGATAAAGCTGCTAAACCACAAAATTACCTGAGCGTTCCTGAAGTTTCTTTTGTTTATTCCTGGGGTTGTTAAAATCTCAACCATCACCCTAATACCTGAGGCTCTGACAGACAAACCTCTTTGGACCCAAACGACTTAACGTGTTATGCGCTCACAAGCCTTCCAAAAGGATCGGTTCATTCAGATTTCCCCATGGACCTCAATGGAGTCGCCTCCTGCTCAAGCTCGCCAGTGGTCAAACTTGGTAGGCTGATACTGTTTGGGTCCTCAGGTCCATCAGACACCTGCACTCCATTATCCAGCCACGAATGCAGGCATGACTGTTCATTAAGTCAAGTTGTTGAGGAACAACTAAACTCGTAGAAAATGCTGCAAGGTGAACTCGGTTTTCTTGATTTATTGTCTAACCAGCAGCTCTAGGACTTTCTGTATGCATGTGGCCTGTGTGGAAAAAAAAGTACCAAGGAAAAAGCAAAGCAGAGTACATTTATGCAGTGATTTTACATTCAGTCGTCATCACAGAATTCACAACCATATAAGTCAAAACAAATATCTATCACGGTGTTTTCAAAAATATTAACCAAAACATTACAAGGAAATAGATGACAGTACATGCAAAACCCAACTGGAATATGTACATTATATGCAAAACACTATTAAAATACACAAAGGTGTATTATTATGAGAACTACAGGGCAGCACTGTGGTGCAACAGTAGAGCAGTGGACCTCTGGTCGGAAAATCGCATTCAGTTTCTGCTCTGTACATAATGGGTTGCAGTTTCCTTGGGTGAGACACTGAACAACACGATGCTCCTTGTGGTCAAAGGTTGGCGCCAGTGTTAGGCAGTGGGCCATCATCAGTGTGTGAATGTGTGTGTGCGTGGCTCAAGGAAGGTAAAAAAGCGCTATACAAGTATACGCCATTCACACCATTTACATATTTCTATGCAGCAGAACAGTTCTTTTGCAAAGATAAGGCATGAACACCTGGCCAGCAATTAAGTAATTTCCTACTACAAAATAAAATAAACAAATCAGATGAATTTTGCTTCTAATCCTGTCTTGGTTTTTGCCTTTAGCTCTGTGGGCTGCTGATCCACTCCCTAAAATTACATACCACCTAATTTATGACATGAAAACATGGACTGAAGCTCAGAGCTTCTGCAGAACAAACTTTACTGACCTGATGATGGTGGACAGCCTCGATGATGTCAAGATCCTGATGGACACGGCCGACACCAACAAACTACTGAACTTGACCAACAGCTCTGTAAGTTCATTTTTACCTTTTAATCATTTATCAAAAAGGTATAAACCAGTAGCAGAGTCAGATTATTTTATGTTGGGTGGCGGAAGGGGGGCAGAAGTCTTTGGAAGGGTGGCAAATGAGAACAGCAGATTGGAAGGCCATTACAAATGAAAGAATCAAAAACGTCTATTTCAAACTGTTTATTATTGTTATGAATAAGAAAACATCAGGTATTTTACCTGAGGTGCTATTTAAAACAGAATTAATAAACCACTACTATGAACTAAAAAAAAACATAATAAAACAAATAAACAAATAAATAAACACAAAGCTCAGTGTCATTGTTTGTTCATTAAAGAAAGTGTGTGGTGCTGTTTTTGTGTGGGCACAAACAAGCTAAAAGTCTGCAGAACATGATGTTGTAATTTTCTGGTGGTCCAGCAGGGGATTCTTCATCACTCTCCCCACAGTCACGGAGACATCTGTCCTCGCTTTGCTCTGCGCCATGGTCCATGCACTGCTTTCTGTGGAATGGAGCCTTGTTTATTTTTAGTACAGATCTAAAGAAAAACAATGGACAGAAATCACATTTATTCCACCACAATATTTCTAAAATACATATAAATACTCTAGAATAGTTTTTGAATAAAATACGTGTGAGTTTCAAGGGCCATTAAAATGCAGTGGCATATTTATGGCAGAGCATTTTCTTTGTAGCGTGCAGCAGCGCCAAACCCAAATTGTCAAATATTAAAAAAAAAAAAAATCATCAGTACTTTACTGCTTCGTGGTAGTAGGACAAGTGATCAATAAGTATTTGCATATTTGTATCTTTGCAAAACTTACCATAGATTGGGAGATTTTTCCCAGATTGTTGGCCAAAAATTACACTACTTCTTCTTGTGGTTTAAATGGCGGGAGGCTCTAATGACAGGGTGCAATACCGCCACCTACTGTGCTAGATCCTTAACATTAATCAATAAAGACACCTCATGTCAGACCCTGTTAGTTTAGAGATAATGTCCGCTTCCTCCGCAAATAATCTGTCGTTTTCAGACTTTCCCTGGTCCCAGCTGATCAGTCACTTCACCTCGTAGGGGCGGGGTGGTGATGGGTTTAGCCTGGTCCTGGCTGGTCCAGTGGGCTGAGGCGGGTTTGGGGGTGTGGGGCCTGATCTTCTCCCGGTTCCAGGACTCTGGTTTACTCACGAAGGGGGGCACTTGGGTTGGTGCCTTCTGGGCGCGGGGCAGGTGGTGGCTGCCAGCCAGGAATGGCAGCCAGGGGTTGTGTTGGGTTGTTGGCTGCTGTGGCATGGGTTGTGGCTTGGAGGCTCAGGGTCCTGAGGGCCGGCTGCCCTTGGCTTAAAATACTATAGTTAAGTAATACCCCCAGTCCAACTGGTTTCACACTGTAGTGAGCCACACCAGAGTTCACTTCAGTTCAAACAGAGCTCTGGACTCTCAAAGGACCCAGGATTTGGATGATTGGTCTTATCTGAAATTCAGATCAACCTTATACAGAAAACAAACAATTCCGGGTAATTAAATCAGATATGGATCAAAGAAAGTTTAAACATAAAAATATTGCAAACATGATATTATGGCGGCTGCTCTGTCATGTAGGTCAGGATGGAGCAGAACACAACTATTCTGACTAGTGAGGTGCTAGCGCCTGTCGCCAAATCTATGTTTTATACACCACATGACCCCAGGTAACTGGAGGTTAAGGAGGCAAAATATGGTGGCAGAGTTCAATGTACCCGGCTTAATCATTTAATGGGCCTTTCCAGAATTCAACAAAACAGAATAACATTGCAAAAGTCTTCCCTGGCAATAACCAACTAATTCAATGTTTAACAAAACAAACAAAAATAATCCCACAATGCATTCCTGCCATGGGGCAGAATCCCAACACAGGAAGGACCACAACAATTTGAAGATTTTTTTTAGGGTTTTTATTTTTTCAAATTAATTATTAAAGTATCTAAGTTTTCATAATATGTAGTATTTCCTGATTTACGTTCCAAATAGGAAATACTCGCTGGCTCCAAAAAGCCAAAGTAAACTTCTTTGGTGCAACAAACAGCTATTTCTCAATCTTTCTATCTAGCCAGTCCAATGACCTTAATCCAATAGAGAGTCTTTGGAGAAAGTCTGTGTTGCCCAGCAACAACCTTGAAACATCACAGCTCTTGAGAAATTGAAAGAACAGGCAGTAACTTATTTATTAATGTGTTTATTTAGTTTCAATTTAATGTTGTAAAGAAAGGGTTTTTTTTCCATTAACAGCCAATTCATCCACAAGTAAAAGTACAGTAAATATGAATAAAAAAATGCTGGTATGCATGCTTCTTCTTACTAAAGGTAAGAACACGTCACTGTGGAGCAGTAGGAATGATAGATGTATGTCTCTTTTTCTGCCTCAACATTTTAAACACTGGTTAACAGGTAACTAATAAAATGAGGAGTAAACAATATTTTATGCGGTTGATGGTTTCAGGTTGCCTGGATTGGTATGTACAACGACCAGAGCAGCTGGAGTTGGTCGCTGCAGGACACAAATTTCTACCAACAAGCAGAAGCTGACTACAGAAACTGGTCTCCGGGAAAACCAAGCTTTCATCAGTGTGTTGAAATGTCCGATTCTGGACAGTGGAATGATGCACCTTGTGAGTGGAACCTCAAACCAATCTGCTCCAAAGTCACAGGTGAGGCAGATTTAACGCCAACCAGGCAATTTTCAGATCCACATTTCAGCTCCCCTGCATACAGTAAACATTTCGATTGGTTTTGTACCTGGAAAATCCGTTGGTCTGTGTCTTAGGTCTGGATGATTGCCATTTTCTTTTGTGGGTGGCTTGGTTTCCATTCTCATTGCAATTTTTGCAAGTGGACAGCAGTTTGTAAACAGAAGCAGGTGTGTGATGATCAATGTCCTCATCAGTTATGAGTGCTTTGTAACAGGTTAAGAAAAATAACCATGAAGATTTTACAAATCTCAATAATTTCAATAAAATGAGTTGATTAAAATCTTTCCAATCACAGCCGCAGCAGAGTAAATTTAAGCCTTTAGTTACAACTGCCCTCACAGGTGCACACTGGCTGTCTGTGGGTGAAAAAAGAACAAACCTGAGGCGCACCGGCGGCCCACACAAAATATCTAAGTCATTAACTGCTCAGTAAACCTGCAGAGAAAAAAAATATGTCCATGCCAGTTTTTCTTTGGGCATGCTGTGGATGTCAGATGACAGTGAACAATGAAGCAACACGCAAGGGTAGGTAAGGGTGAACTACTACATTACTTACAACTAAAATGTGCATAAGGGCACTGCACAACAGCATCACCCATACATCAAAAGTGTGCATAATTTAAATTAGCCTTAGTATACTTTGCAGTGTATTTACCATATGCACGACGATGGTATGTTCCATTTTAAGACAATACACCTGGACTCCCCTTAAAATGCAGCCATTACTCTCTACAGTGGTGGGATCTCAGGGCCTTCAAGGCCTTTTCTGAAGACCTAAAAAAACATCTGAATCATGTGTTAATTGCATTTTGTCCATGCATACTCATTAAATAGTTTGAAATGGTCTGCCCATTCCATTTTATTATGTTTGTAATGGTTATGCTGCTTCCAGACAGACGTATTTTCACATTGGAGCATTTAACTCCTTCAACCAATCATATTTTGAGCTGGTGTCAGCAGGGCCCTCTAGCAAGCTTAGGCAACGTCACAGTATTCAGACCTTCTGATTGGACGGAAGTTTTAGGGAGTTACATCTAGCCTTGTCCAGTTTGACACAGAGCCGCGGAGCACTTGTTGATCTGTCTCAGTTAAAAACAGAGCTGACTGTAATGTACGCAATGAAGAAATTTGCAATAAATATCTCCCACTGATCTCCTTGACTTCCTTCATGACAGAAATCTAAATGAGATCGTGAAGCAGCTATAAGGATTTGTGTATTTGACTATCCCCGTGTCCACTGCGTCTGTCGAGCAGAAAGAAAGCAAATTCAAACCTATTTGCAGAAACACAACTGGACAGACTCGGCTGGTTCCAGAGCTCTAGTTCCAAAACATTTTTTTTACTGTTTTGTTTAGTTAGAGCACTTATTGTGGCTACAGGAATTTTCAATAATCAATGAAAAGCTCATTTCTGCATCGTAAAATGGATAATGAGCGGTTGAGTAATTCAGATGTAGCACTACTCAAGGCCCAGGTGTGTAATGCACTGTCTGCCACTGACTCTCTACCACCCCTCCACGGGCTGGGACAACCAAAAACCTGCACCACATGGACAGGTCAACCCCTGTAAGGGAGCATGTGACGAAAGCTTTGAGAAAGGAAATGAAACACTTTATATTTGACGATAAAATTCAAACAAACAACATGTTAAAATTTGGTTTGCAAAACTACACTTATGCAATGACACATCAAAGGAAATTTATCAGACACAATAGGTTTTCTTTAATTACTGTATTGACAAAAGCTTTGGTTTGTCATTCCAAATACTGGTCACTAAATTCAGGTCTTAGAATATCTCGGCCGCCAGACCACCTCTAGAACCAAGCTCTCTGGAACTTGGTGAATTTCATGATTGGATTCCACCTTTGCAATAATCCAAACAGCAATCCCAGCCTGCTTTGTTGATTTTTATTTCTTCACTGCACAGAAAACAGAAATACAGATCTTATTTTGGTACCAATATATAGGTAGTTGTTTTACTATGTAAAACAATTGGGAGTAAAATGAATATTCACATTACAAATTTACTTTTGGCAATCAAATCAAGAGATATTCTAATTACGACTAACTGATGCCGGGGGATTTCTTTAGGATTGAGTATGTTTTGTTTGTTTCTTTTAGTTTCAAATAAAACCTTTTTTTAATATTTTTTCGGTTATATAAACATAGCGAAAGGCAAATTGTACTTTGACAATAGCAGTTTATTATGGTGAGTTAAAAAGAAAAAGTCTAAATATCTGATTATTTTGCTGCAAAGTTTTCCAAAATAGGTTTGCAAAGAAAATACTGAACCAGCTATTTTAATGAGCAGTTTCAGAAGCATATTCTTTTCTTTTGTTTTCAGGGACAAGTGCAACATTTCACTACATCAACACTAACATGTCGTGGCCTGTCGCTCGGTCCTACTGCAGAAATCAATACACAGATCTGGCTAGTATCAGAAACGAGGCAGAGAACCTGCAGATAAGGGGCATGAAAGCTTTAGCAGAAAACATCTGGTTCGGCCTTTACAGAGGAGCTTGGAGATTGATTAATGGGAGCCTGCCCACATTAAGGTACTGGAAAGATGGACAACCCAGTAGCAACGATGAAGACTGTGCAGTGGCAAACTTTGAAGACCAAGGAAAATGGGAAGACTGGAACTGTACTGACAAAAGGGCATCCGTTTGCTACCACAGTAAGAAAAGTTTTGCTCTAAGTCTGAGTTTTTCAAATGTTAGATTGTAACATTTTAATGTGATTTTCTGCAGGTGAGATCTTTGTACAGAGAGCACACAAAAAAACAATTGTACTGCTCTTGTGTTTTAAAAGGGTCTGTATCATGCTTTTCTTAAGACTCTCAGAGTAAACTATATCCATATATATAATAATATATCACCTTTGGCAAACTAAAGAACATGTTTTTAATGAAATGAATTATTTTTGTAGCTCATTTCCTACCCGGAAGTGAGACAACTTGATCTCTTAGGCACCGCCTTTCTGTCCTTGTGGGTGCTGCCTATTTCATGACATCATCCTAGAGCCGGCCTCGGCAGTGCGTCAGCATTTCACCCACAAAAACAAACATCCAAAGTTTTACAAAGATGGATGTGCATGTTTTGGTGTCTTATAAAAGCATTTAGACAATCAGCACTAGCTTGGTGGAGAAAGTGGCTGAAAGCCCACCAGACTCTTTGTGGTAGGGGCTGCTCTCACTTTGTGATGTCACAATGTGAGGACTTGCTTATTTTCATGGATTGGGACTGGCTGGTACTCAGAGAGCAGGTTTTTAGAGGAATATCCATAGATGCGTAAAACAGATCAAAATACCACTTTGGGATTGTTTTCAGGGAGGAATAGACATTTTAACACAGTTAAAAGTAAAAAAAACAACAACAATGGATTCAGCATGATATGGGCTCTTAAAATGTTAAAAATGTTGGCTGAAAAAATGGATGAACTAACTTGTTAGCTCAAGCTCTTTGCTGGGCCGCCACTGCCGATCACAAGCTGTGAAAAGTTTTCACGTGGGAGTTCAACAAATGTTTCCGAAGCATCCACATCGGCTTTACATTTATTTATTTATTTATTTATTTATTTATTTTTTTTTTTTAACTTGTCCTGTCCAACAGCTGGGCAGACAGATGAGAGCTGAGGGCCTCTTGTGTTGGACATATTTTACTTTAACAAGAGGGGTTATTAATCTTCAGACAAACCAAAGGTATGTCTGGATAAACCCCTTTTGTAATTGAGCCAAACTTTATTAATTTCAATCATGTCTGAAAATCTTTGGAGTTGGACCGGACGGAAAAGGAAAGAGGGGAAGAAGAGAGAGGCTTTACATTTATATGTCTTAGTTTGCCTACTGATTTCCAAACCCATCAGTCCAAAAAGCATCAGTGAAAAAGATTATATGTCCAAAGAAAATCAAAGATTTGTCAAAGATGTTTTCATATCTTCAAATCTTAATTTTCTTTTCTGGAAGTTGGCATGGGTTGCAGTAATCAACCATCTAAAAAATTGGTTACTAAATAAATTGGGATTAATTGGAGACATGAAATATATTTATGTTGTTTCAGACCTTTGCCAAAAAGTGTAGTGTGTAGTGAAAATGAATAGTGTCTCCCGTACTTTTGTTCCTCCAATCATCTTCCACCGAGGTACTGTGTGTGTGTGTGTGTGTGTGTTTGTGTGTGTTTACTATTGGCAGCCTTTTATGTATGGGGAAAATGACAGGAGGAACCTAAAAGTTTATACTTGTTGAAACACATGATCTTGACATGATCTTACATTGACTCATGAGTGACTGAGGATTTTCTTTGTTTTTTTTCCTAAAGTTGTACGATATTCCCATCAAGTCGTCCAACTGAAACTGCAGAGAAACGCCTCTGTGAACCTGAATGACCCTGTGGTGCTGGAGCAGCTGGTGACTGAGGTAAAGTGATTCTTCGTGAATCGGTTCAAGTAGCTTTAGTCCTTAATTATGAGCACAAAGGTTTCAGCTGCTTACACTGAATGCCTAGCAGACGGACATCAAGTGTCCCTTGTTGTCAAATACATTTTCTTTAGCATAAAGAGCTTAACACAACAATCTGATACACAGAAAAAACAATCCCTATAACTCCAAAAAAGGCCTAGCTTGATGTTTTCTCGAATAATTCACCGTGGATTTAATTGTAACACTCTTTAAAGAGCCAGACCACACAGACAGTCTGTGTGTGTTTGTGTGTGTGTGTGTGTGTGTGGGGGGGTTGGCTGCTGTATATGTATATGTACAGCACCACTTATCCAGGCACAGAAAACAGATGTACACTATATTAACATAAGTATACGCTCACCTGCCTTGACTCACATATGAACTGAGATACCGTCCCATTCCTAACCCGTAGAGTTCAATATTCACAGCTTCAACTCTTCTGGGAAAGTGGCGGACAAATAGGCGGACGGAGTAACACCAGTGGCGAGTCCAGACCAGAACTCGGGGAAAAAAAAACAAATATGTGACATATTGACCAGTTATTGTTCATAACACTAAAGTCTGATTTTATTGTAACGCCGTGAATGTTACACTGTTAAGGATAAGCACGCGCTGCATTCTGGTTGTAAAAGAGTTGTAATAATGGCGGAATAAAGAGCCAACCTAAACCAACAACGTCTCATCATTGAAGATACTACAACTGGCGACGAGGATCAAAACCTATTGGTTTCCGGAGGGAGAGACACTCGGTGTCTGTGCTAGTGAGCACAATGTCCCTATTTGGAAGAATTGATAAATTCAAGCCAGACGGTGAGCCATGGTCGGCGTATGTGGAACGGATCGAACAATTTTTCGAAGCTAACGATGTAGCCAACGAAAAACGAGTGGCAACGGTTATGGTCAAATCCACTTACGGACTTCTAAGGAATCTGGTGCAGCCTAGTAAACCTAAGGACAAGATGTTTGATGAGATTGTTACAATATTAAAGGAACATTTTGTGCCTAAGCCGATATTGGTGGCAGAAAGATTTCGTTTTAACCGATGTAATCAGAAGCACGAACAGCCGGTGGCAGAGTATGCGGCGGAGTTGAAACGGAGTGCAGCCCATTGTGAGTTTGGTGCCAACCTGGACTCCTCACTGCGTGATCGTTTTGTCAGTGGAATAAACAATGAGGCTTGCCAGCGAAGATCACTCTCAGAAACCGACCTTACTTTCACCAAAGCTTTTGAAATTGCCTTAAATATGGAAACAGCGGACAGAGAAGCCTGTCAGCTGCGGGTGGTTGGACATGAAAAAGTAGGAACAGCCAATGTCCACAAGGTGGAGCCGCGACACAAGACAAGGAACTGCTACAGGTGCAACGGAAAAAAACACACAGCAAATGAGTGCTATTTTAAGGATGCCAAATGCCATAACTGCGGGAGAATGGGGCACATTAAGAAGGCATGTCGCTCAAAAGCTCAAACTGGGAGCAGAGAAAAACTAAATGCCAGGGGAAAAACACTTCACCACACAAAACATGTGGAAGTGGAAGATGATGCTGAACTAGGCCTGTTTAGCACTGTAACAAATAGGCAACTGTAACAATTAGGACTGTAACAAATGATGACATCGACTTGTATAAGTAGACATTTATTGTGGCTATCACAGAGTTAGAGATGGAAATAGATACTGGAGGTGCCAGGAATGTCATACCACAAGTTAAGTACAAGGAGAAATTTTCACATTTTCCACTGCAGACTGCAACAGTCAGACTCAAGGCTTACAATGGATGTCACATCCTCGTTTTAGGTCAAATTACAGTACCAGTGAGCTATGGACAGGAGACCAAAGAGTTATCCTTGTTAGTGGTAAAAGGGAGTGGATCAACTTTGTGTGGCAGAGATTGGTTAAAGGGGTACAGTCTAAACTGGCAGCAGATTAAATCGCTAACTTCACCCACATGTAAGTCACTCACTGAGGTGAAAAGTACTCAGAGGTTTTTGCAGATGAGCTAGGCATGCTTAAAGACATAAAAGCAGCAAAAGTGGTGAAACCTGATGTGCTGCCCAAATTTTGTAAAAGCAGGCCACTTCCATTTGCTATGAAAGAAAGAGTTGAAAGGGAACTTAAAAGACTGGAAGATGCTAAAATAATCTCTCCAGTGAAGCATGGTGAATGGGCAGCACCCATAGTGCCTGTAGAAAGAAAAGATGGATCACTCCGGTTATGCGGAGATTACAACGTGTCAGTCAACCAAGCAATAGAGACTGAGTCATATCCTTTACCACGTTTAGAGGAGCTGTTGGTGACCCTTAGTGGTGGTAGAATCTTTTCCAAGATAGTTTTGGTTGCAGCCTATCAGCAGGTTGTATTTGACAATGACTCAAAGACATATACGACCATCAACACTAATAGAGGACTATATGTATACAATCGACTTCCTTTTGGAATTAGCTCAGCACCCGCCATTTTCCAGCGTATTATGGACAATCTGATGAAGGATTTACCAGTTGTCGTTTACGTGAATGATCAGCTGGTCACAAGAAATACAGAGGAGGCTCATCTGTCAAACTTGCAAACGTTCTACATATACAGGAAAATGGACTGTGGGTGAAACGCTCAAAGTGTGCGTTCGGCAGGAAAACGATTGAGTATTTGGGACATGAACTGGATGAGCATGGGGTCAGACCCTCAAAAGAGAAGGTGAGAGCCCCCAGCCCCCTCACATGCTGGGGGGGGGGGGACAGCTGTTTGACCACCGGGGGACAGTCTACCAGCTTTCCCCAACTTACCCCTTTCCTCATATAATCTCATATGAGGGTGAGGGGTGGGGGTTTAGCCTGCGATGGACTTTTGGGGGGTGGGGGGTACTTGGCAGTGGTCCCCCTCCCATGGTTGCCGTATGGAATGGGCCCCCCCCTCTCTCGGTTTTATTTGCACCTTAGACATGTAGGACCCTTGGTAGGGGGGGGTGCTTGGACACCACTGCCAGCAAGCAGCAATGTCCTCCTAGCACCCTACCCGCCAATTTTAACCACACCTTAGGAATTTAGGGCCCCTTTATGGGGAGGGTGAGGGGACTTTACTGTGAGTAATCAGGAGATGTCCCCTCAGTGCCCTACCCGCCAATTTTGACTGCACCCCCTTAGTACACACACCTTTTACTTCTCAAAATATGCATTCAAACATAAACACACACACATGCACACACACTCCCCCACAAACACACACACATTTTTCAAGGAAGGTGGGACCTAGGACCATCTGTCCCCCACCCATCCCTGGTGGGGGGTACCGGGCCCTTGGTTTCCTGGGCCTGGCGGTGCTCTCTCCGCGCGGGGAGGGGGTTCACATTAGACCTGAGCCGGGGGTGTCCGTGGGGTGGGTCCTGGTCCTTGCCCCTGGGCGCTGGGCCCCGCCCAATTTCCAACTGTGGCCGGGCCTGGTCGGGCCATGTTTACAACACCCCTCGTGGACCCCCCTTTTCCCCGGGATGCCCCCCTCCTGGGTTGGGACGGCTGGCCCCTGCCTTGCTCCTTCCTGGACCAACCGTGGGTGGGGTGGGTGGCTGCCTGGAGTGCGGAGCGGGTCTCCCTTGAGGGGCCCTAGCTCGTACCTGGGGTTGGAGCGGGGGGACGCCCGGAACTCCTGGGTGGTGATGAGGTGCTCGTCTGGGGCTGTGGGCATCCCTTCTTGGGCCCTCCCGGCGGGGTGGGGGGGGCTGCTCTCCTGGTCGGGCTGGGGCTGCTTCCCTGCTCTCTGGCTCTGGGGGCCTCACGGCTGGGGCCTCGCGGCTGGGTGGCGGATGTGATCGCCCGGGGGGCGGTTGTTCTCTGCCTGCTGCCTTGTGGCATTGGGGGGTTCTGGCTGCCGCTGCTCCGGGGGTCTATGTGTGGGGATGGCTGGGCACTCTCCCTCCTCCCTCCTTCTCCCTCCACTAACCTGAGCACAGGTGTTAGCTCACCTTTGCACTTATAGCTTGCATGACTGAATGAAATACACTGGGTGATGTTAATTGCTCGCCATCGATATGGTAATTACCCCCAGTAACATTGCTCATTCCCCTCCGGGAATCGAACCCTGGTTTCCTGCATGGTAGCTTCCCACCTTACCACCCTAGCTACCCAGCCACTAAATACAATTATTATGGGAGGTTTGTACTGAAACAAAGCACAGTCTTAGCACCATTGCACAAACTGCGGCAAGCAAAAGTGACATGGAAATGGACGGAGGAGCAAAACACTGTTTTCCTTAAATGCAAGGAACTACTAGCAAGTGACAGAGTTCTAGCTCATTATGACCTTAACCTACCACTCACTCTGCAGTCATCCAGCATACAATGCAAAATGGTGAAGAACGCCCTGTGGCCTACGCTTCTCGGAGGTTAAGCCCAGCTGAGAAGAAATATAGGACTTGTTTATGGTGTGAAGAAATTTCACCAGTATTTGTGGGGCCGCCACTTTACACTGGTGACTGATCATCGCCCCCTGGTGACGCTGTTCGGTGAACATAAAGGTCTACCAACTTTGGCAGCTGCACGCATCCCACGGTGGGCAATCATCCTCTGCTTACGACTACCATATTGTTCACCGCAAGTCAAAAGAGCATAGCAATGAAGATGGTCTTTCACGGGTTCCTTTACCGGAAACTAGTGGTCATGGAACAGCAGGAACCTCAGCGCTAATTCACTCACTGTTGGAAAAGCATCTCCAAGAGGCACCACTTAGTGCACAACAGGTGGCACAAGCCACACGTACAGACAGTGAATTGTCACGAGTCTACAAGTACGTGATGGAGGGCTAGCATGGGAAACAGGAAGAAAACCTAAAGCCATTGAATATGAGGAAAAATGAACTTTCCACAGAACAAGGTTGTGTGGTTTGGGGTACAAGGGTTGTCATACCTAACAAGCTGAGGGGGAGAGTCCTAATAGAAATCCATTTAGGACTTCAAGGCGTCGTCAAGACAAAAGCCTTAGCCCACCTTGTATGGTGGCCCGGTCTTGATTTGGATGCAGAGCGTCTTTGCAGAGAATGTGAGACATGCCAGCTGGACAAACCAACACCCCCCCAAGTTCCCCTACATCTATGGGAGTTTCCTGGAGAATCCATGGAAAAGACTGCACATAGACTTTGCTGGACCTGGATGCATACACAAAGTGGTTGGAAGTATTTCGCATGTCACAAATCACCACCCAGGCTACCATCACAAGACTAAGGAGATTGTTTTCTTCTTTTGGACTGCCAGAGCAAATTGTGACTGACAATGCAACTACATTCACATCAGCAGAGTTCAAAACTTTTGTGAAAATGAATGGGATTCATCACACTACAAGTGCACCAGGACACCCAGCATCAAATGGTCTGGCGGAGCGATATGTCCAGACATTTAAAGCCGGAATGAAGAGACTAGCTGACACCCATCTGTGCATTGATGATTAGATTTCCTTGTTTTTGTTGCAGTACAGATCCACTCCTCACTGCACCACGGGACAGTCCCCTGCTGATCTGTCTTGCACAGACACATTCGTACCAGGCTGAATCTTCTGCAGCCGTGCACCAAGGAGCGGGTGCGGAAGAGACAATATCACCAGAAAGACTGCCATCATTACAGTGCAGCAGATCGTTCGTTTGAAGTGGAAGATGCAGTGTATCTGCGTAGCACTGTGAGTGGGGGTCACAAATGGATTCCTGGTATGGTGGTGCGGCAGACTGGTCCAGTTTCCTACGAAAAAGCGGAGTGGAATTCTGGCACAGTTCACAGACGGTATGGAGATCAGCTACGTGAGCGAGCTGTACCTGCGGCAGACCAAGTGGTCACGACAGAAGAAGCAAGTCTGGAAGTGGAGATGAGCTGTGGAAGTTCCCCCCAAAAGGAAGATTTTCCTAACCAGTCACCTGAGCCAGTGGTTTTGAAACACTCAAAACGTGAAATTAAGCGTCCCCTTAAATTTCAAACTTGATATTTAGATAGTTCTTTTTGAGATTAATGACGTTATGACAGACTGTAAGAAACCTGTTTCGTCTATTTTGAAGAAATTGATGTTGTTAAATTGTCCCAGTTAAAAGGGGAGGTAATGTGGCATATTGACTAGTCATTGTTTATAACACTAAAGTCTGATTTATTCTAAGGCCGTGAATGTTACACTGTTAAGGATAAGCACGCGCTGCATTCTGGTTGTAAAAGAGTTGTAATAATGGCGGAATAAGGAGCCAACCTAAACCAACAACGTCTCATCATTGAAGATACTACAAAGTCCAACCTATTATCTGGACTCACAATCTCTGCCTAAAACTACTGGAATCATAACTGACCTCAAAGAAGACATCCGTCGTCTGAAAGCCGAACTGGAAATGAAGGACGCTCTCCTGTCCAGATTCATGGATGTCTCCATCGCTCAGTCCAAGCGGCTAACCTCAGCTTCTCTCCAACAGCTTCTCCGGCCTGGCTGCGGATTCTCCCGCTCCTTCTGCAGCGATCACAGCAGCACAGACTCCACCGGACTTGGGCTCGATTTTCCCGCTCTACGGAGAGACGCCATGGAGATCCCGAAGGAGGACGGAAGCATCGCGGCATGCAGAAACCCGGATCAGGCTCCGAGGATCACTGCTAAAGCACCATCAAGATCAGACGAGTGCCTGCAGCTGGACCCCGCGTCCTCGCGGGCTCCAGCATCTTCCTCCCGCTGTCGGATCCTGAAGGAAGCTGTCCGCTTCCACTCCAGCAAGGCTCGCGCCTCGTGGCCGGTGGACCATCTGCGGCATCATTCGCCCGGAGGTGGAGAACAGTGGAGGAGGAGACAACGGCGATAATCGAGGACTCCATAATATGGAAGGTCCGCTTCTTCAACGCGGTCACTCACTGTTTTCCGGTGAAGGAAAGAAGAAATCTGTCGGTTTGAGATTTCTTCCATGCGTGTTCTTAAAGTCGGGAGAATGACCAGAAAATGCGAACGGAATAAAATTAAGAGTTTTTATTGTCCCTAACAAAGAGCTCTAAACAAAATAAAACAACCTGCAAAACGAAAGAAGTTACAATCTGAATTACAAGAGGTTGCCTGGGAACAAAGCTTCTTCAAAAAGCATGGCCCTTTTAAGATGGGGTCCGAGTCCCTCCTCCTGAAAACATCATGGCGGCCGAATCTCCGCCTCTGGTCGCTAGAGATTGGCTGACAGAGGAGCCCGCCTACTTCCTTCAGCCCATACTTGAAATCACAGCATCTGGTCTTTGGGGAGCCATTTCACAGATGGACACGGTATGGAATACCCATAGGGTCCAACACAGGTGGCAGGATCTCTCACCACAGGTAGTCAGTCATAAAGCTTTTTTCTTCACAGGAGAGCGGGCGCCTGCAGAGGTTCCCATACACTGAATCAGCCCTAGAGATGATTAATTTATGGTTCATGTCAGACCTACAGCCCAGCCTTCCAAATGGCCTTAGAAGTGTCCCTGCAGGGGGGTGAGCTTGGAGCTGAAGTCAAAACCTTCTCACATATGCAACTTAAGGAAGCTTCTTCAAAGTTCAAAGGACGGAAACCACAAACACTAAACCTTAAAGATAAACTTCAATGAAACAAAAGCAAGACAAAAACCTCATAAAATGAGGACCACAAAGATAAATTCCTTCACCGGGGGCCACAGTTCTGGATATTCTGTAGAAACTCCCAGACCTACTGCGATCGTTGCCTTCTACTGTCAAGAAGCTGATTTTACAAGTCGGTTTTAATGACACCTCCTATAGAGAGTCTAAAACTAGTAAAAAGGCTTCCATCAGACTTTTTAATTTAAAAAAAAAATTTTTAAACATTAACTGCCTTCGTCCACTAAAGGAAACACCAAAACCTGAGGAAGCAGCTTCCACAACCACTCCAGCCCCTTCTTTTAACATGGCACTTTTGAATATTTGATCTCTGTCTAACAAAACTTTATTATAAATGATTTTATCCATGATTATAATATTGATGGACTCTTTAACTGAAACATGGCTGAGCACGGATGCATCTACTGTTCTCACAGAGGCCTCTCCACCCAATTAGTTTTGCTTTTTCAACCAGGGAGGGCAAAAAGGGTGGGGGTACTGCATCTATAATTTCCAACTCCTTTGCAGCAAAGCAAATTTCATTAGATGAGTACTTCAGCTTTGAACATCATGCCTTTGTTTTTAACAGCCCTCCAATTTTATGCATCACAGTATACAGACCACCCAAACCGAGCTCTGTTTTTATTGAGGAGTTTTCTGAGTTTCTAGAATCTGTCCACACTTCCTTTAACATGATTTTAATAACAGGTGATTTTAACCTGCATATAGACAGGAAGTCGAACTACTCAGTGGTGGTGCACCACTCAGTTCTTGGACTTCGCTTCTCTTGATTCTAAGCAACTCATCAGCCGACTCACAGCAGGGGGCACACTCTTGACCTTGTCATCAGTCATGGTTTACCTACCAGTGTGTCTGCTGTTGTGGATCTGGCTGTATCTGACCATTACTGTGTGCTCTTTAACATCACAGGTTTTATAAAACAAGAGACCTCTGTGAGAACGGTGAAGAAACGCTACTTGACTCCTGAAATGGTCGAAAAGTTTATTACATCTGTCAGCTCCAACTCTGCACCTGTCTTACCGGCCCCCTGTGATCTACTTGTTAACGGTTTTACCAGTAAATTAGAATCCAGTCTCGAGTCAGTTCCTCCACTAAAATCTAAAAAGATAAGAACCAAAGCCACATCCCCTTGGAGAACTGAGGAAATTAAACAGTTGAAGAGACGTTGTTGATCTGCTGAAAGACTTTGGAGAAAACTCAAACTTGAAAAAACCTATCAACTATACCAGAACCAACTAAAAGTATATAAAAAAACATTAAGACAGACCAGAAATTCCTACTTTGCGAACATCATCTCTGAAAATAAAAATAACCCCAGAGTCCTCTTCACCACAATTTAATCTTTAATCAACTCAAATGTGAACAAAAACACAATGCCAGCCTCCACCTCATTGTGTGAGGACTTTGCAGGCCACTTCGGGAGCAAGATTGATTCTGTCAGATCAAACATCATAAATGAACAGAAAAGCCTTTTTATTAGTAATATTGGCTTGATTTTACCTGAGGAAGCACTGGACAGTTTTGACCTTGTTGAAGCTGCAACACTTGGTGGAGTTTTCTCCCAAGTTAATCCAACAACTTGTTTTTTAGATCCCATCCCTACTTTACTTTTTAAATCATTTTACGGGTCTTTTGAGAGTGAGATTTTAAATATCATGAACTCTTCTCTACAGACGTGAATTTTTTTCTGCTGCCTTTAAAATGGCAGTGGCTAAACCGTTACTCAAGAAAACTAATTTAGACCCTTCAGTTTTTAATAACTACAGACCTGTGTCCAACTTGCCTTTTTTAAGCAAGGTTTTAGAAAAACTTGTTTTCATTCAGCTGAATGAGTTTGCAAAACAACATTTTTGAGATAAACCAGTCTGGCTTTAGAACAAACCACAGTACAGAGACAGCCTTGTTAAAAATTGTTAATGATGTCAGGGGTGCCTTGGATTCAGGTCAGATCTCAGTACTAGTTCTACTAGATCTAAGCGCAGCTTTTGATATTGTTGATCACCTGATCCTTGTGAACAGGCTTAAAAATCTTGGCCTTTCAGGGACTGTTCTCAAGTGGTTCAAATCGTACCTCATGGAGAGAACCTTTATGGTAAGTATGGACACACACTTTTCTTGGGTCCATGAAGTTAATTGTGGTGTGCCTCAAGGTTCCATCCTTGGCCCCCTTGCTTTTTAACATTTACATGCTTCCACTAGGAAAAGTCATCAGAAGCCACAACATCAGCTTTCATAGCTATGCTGATGATACCCAGCTGTACATAGTTATGCCTCCTGATGACACACGACCAATAGTAGCACTTTCTAACTGTATTTTAGATGTGAAATTATGGATGGCAAATAATTTTCAGCAGCTCAACAGAAATTTTAGTTATCGGTCCAGAAGCCAAGAGAGAGAAACAGTTTTTAAAGCTACAGGATCTTTCATTAAACCATTCAGAAACAGTCAGAAATCTGGGCGTTATTTTTGACTCTAAGCTAACTTTTAGCCCACATATAAAACAGGTGGTTAAAACTGTTCTTTATAGAAATCTGGCTAGAGTCCCCCCACTACTCTCTCTTGCTAATATGGAGATGCTAATGCATGCTTTTATCATGAGTAAAATTGATTATTGTAACGCCCTGCTTGGTGGTCTTCCAAAAACCAACATTAGAAACCTTCAGCTTCTCCAAAATTCCACTGCACGAGTTCTTACAAAGACCAGGAGGCGGGCTCACATGACCCCAATTTTTAAATCCCTGCATTGGCTCCCCATATGCTTCAGGATTGATTTTAAGATACTTTTAACCGTTTTTAAATGTCTTAACGGCCTTGCGCCTTATTATTTATCCAGTCTTTTAGTAAAGTATGAACCCTCGCGGACCCTGAGATCCTCTGGCACTGGTCTGTTAACCATTCCAACTGTAAGAACCAAAACCTAGAGGGGGGGGGGCTATTTTTTCATTCATTTTCTATTACGTTTGGTCCCTTTCGGGGTCACGGGGCTGCCAGAGCCTGTCATAGCCACTTGTGGGCGAAGGCAAGGGACGCCCTGGACAGTTCACCAGTCTGTCGCAGGGTAGAATATCCACAATCACACACCCATTCACTCTCACACTCACACCAATGGACAATTTAAAGTTGCCATTAACCTATGAAGCATGTTTTTGGAAGGTGGGATGAAGCCGGAGATCCTGGAGAGAACCCACAGATACACAGGGAGAACATACAAACTCCACACAGTCCCCCAGCTGGGACTTGAAGCGGAGGCCTTCTTGCTGTGAGGCAAAAACGCCAATCACTGCGCCACCATGCAGCCCAGCCTATTTTTACTATTTTTTTATTTTTTGTCCTTGTTTATTTTAATCTTTATGCTTGTTTTGATATTATTTATTTTGAGTTGTTGTAATGTAAAGCACTTTGAGCATTCAGAGTTCATTTTACTTGGCACAATGCAGTCCGAATCGTACTGCTCTCCCAGCAACCGCCAAACCATCAGATTACCAGATGGGCGTTTCCACTGCTCTAGAGTCCAGTGACAGAGTGCTTTCCACCACAGCATTGACGCTTTGCATTGCACTTGGTGATGTGTGGCTTGGATGCAGCTGCTCTGCCATGGTAACACTTTCCATGATGCTCTCTGTGCTGTACTTGGGCTGATCTGAAGGTCACATGACGTTTAGAGCTCTGTATCAATTAACTGCAGAAAGTCGGCGACCTCTTTGCACTATGAGCTTCAGCCTCCACTAACCCCTTTCCATCAGTTTAAATGTTCTGCCACTTGGTGGCATCCTATGGCAGTTCCACGCTGGAATTCCCTGAGCTCCTGAAAGCGGCAAATTCTTTCACAAATGTTTGTAAAAACAGTCTGCATGCCAGAGTGATGAGTTTATACACGTGTGGCAAAACCAAGTTATTAGAACACCTGATTCTGATCATAGGGATGAGTGAGCAGATACTTTTGGTAATATAGTATACAGTGATCCCTTGCTATAAGGTGGTTTACTTTTCACGGTTTCGCTACTTCACAAATTTTGCGTATCATGGGTTCTTTTTGGAACGTAACCCCCGCAAAAAACAACGGTTTACTGTATACCGTAATTTCCGGATTATAACACACACTTTCAACCCTGCGACTTATTCAATAATGCGGCTAATTTAGGCATTTTTTTCTGGCAGCCACTAGGGGCGCTCAAGTAGAAGGGTAAGAGTGAGACAGGGGGAATACGGTATATGCGTCAAGGAGGACGCAAGTTTAATATAAATTCCTGCTTTGTGAATAAATAGTATGAACAGACCCTCATCATGGAAAATGCAAGAAGAAATGCATATGACACAGCTTTCAAGTAAAAAGCAATTGTTAAAAGCAGTGTGAAAAAATCCACCATCACCATCGGGTTTGGAAAAGCCGGTCTGCTGCGTGACGGAGAGAACAGGCAAGCTTAAGAGAGAATTTGCCTCAGGATGAGAGTGACAAACTGACAGAGACAACCAAGGAGACACTGAGAGAGAGTTTGGCCAAGACTGATGCTATTCCAATCCCACACTGAGGTGGAAGACTTCCATGGTTTACTATAAGTTATCACTGCTCTCAGTGACTTTTACCAGTAGGTTTTTTTAAACAGCCCTGTTAGTGCTGTTACTACCATATTGCTGCTGTGTTACTGCCGCATCACAGGCACTGTTTGGAATAGAGCTGGGACGTGTGGGACTTTTGATCACCGCAGTGATGAAGCAGGAGTTGCGCTGTTGCAGTTTATCCCCCCCCCCCCCCAACACAAAATTCCCCGGCGGCCGCATCGCAGATGAATACCGGTAATTACAACGCACTATTCTTTATTAACAAATGTCAGCAACAACTAAATAACTAATGAACTAAATATATAGGTGTTGTAGAATGTGTATGTGTGTCAGTGCGCATCGTGTGTAGGAACAAGGAGTGCGAGCAGTGAAAGAATGAGTGAGAGCGCTCCCTCCCTCTTGCGCTGCACGAGGTCTCCCCTCTTTCTTATACATGCGTGTGGTTTCAGCACATACACATCCTCATTCTACAACACATGTTTCAATGTGTGCACATGTGGCTTATAGACAGGTGCTTATGTATGTACAAAATGTTTTATCCTTTAAAAATTAAATGGGTGTGGCTTATAAACAGGTGCGCTCTATAGTCCGGAAATTACGGTATCTTTTTCATTTGAACAAAATCCCGCTTTTAATCCTTGCTTGAAAGTTGTATTTTGTTCAGCACACTGTGACTAAAATGAGGTAGAAAAATGCATCAGACCCTTTTTTTTAACATGTCAACAGTAGTGCTTTTGGTGCACATGCACTTGATAAATATAGGTATCTAACAAATTAATGACATCCATTATCTTCTCTACTTCTCTTTGCAGCCAATCTCTTATTAGCTGGCTGTAAATGTTAGAAACCAATTATGTCTGAAAAAGGAGCTACCTGCTGTCTGCAGTCCCAGCAGGATATAATGACATGAGTTAGGTACAGGTTTTCTCTCTGAGAGAATCTAAATATGTTGATTTGTGTTTCAGCTAAAACACAAGCTGAGAGCAAATGGACTAAAAGGAGGAATCAATCTGAACTGGAGACCAAAGTCGGACGGACTCATCTTCCATGAGATCAAGAAGGAAACTGGAGAAGCAGCAGACTAAAAACACCAAATGTCAGAAAAAAACAGTTTTTCTACCAAAAGCTGTTTGCAGAAAACAAACTTTTTTCTCTATTTCTTTTACTTTTTTTCTTAATAGTTAACCTCTTATCAAAGATATACATAGAACACTAGCAGCTAAACTAATATTAACCTAAATGCAGCGTAAAGAAGAAAAAGAAAGCCAAAAAGGAAGAGGTATATGTGGACAAACAATCTAACTTTAGCTAAATGTTTTGTCATTCCACTCTAAAGTGCTTTTTGTTTCATATTTAATTCAATAAAATAACTGACTGGGATATTTAAATGCAGTCATTAGCGAACTTCTGATTGTTTTTAAAACTTCAGCATTAAAATCTAATAGGGCTTGAATATATATATTTATTTAGTGAGGGTTAATGGCAGACGACGTGTGCATTATTACTTTTTAACCTACGCCATGGAAGCGAAGTGCGTTAAAAAGTAATGACGCACACTTCGTCGGCCATGAACCCGCTTATACCATGGTCACTTACAAAAGCAGTACATATTAACCAGTTTTTAGTCCTTAGGCCTTGTTTTCTTTCCCAATTTGGACCGCTTTTCTCACAAGAAGCGGACAATTTGTTATCGTGCCGCATCACGTAACTAATAGTCTGCGTTGCGCTGCATCACCGCTGCAGTCAAGATTCTGCGATATATATATATATATGCTGATCTTTCCGATGGGTCGAATAAGCATCAGTTCAGAGAGAAGGTTCTCCTCTTATCACTTGTTTTTGTCCAGATGATGAAGCAAAAGGTTGTTTTGAAGAAGCCGGCGCAGTGATACAAAACATTTAAGTGAGGTGACAGGAACTTCTTTTTTCACCGTGCGGTTATCAGATTTTAATGCACACCCAGCAGCCAATCAGAATCAAGTTTTTACCCGGACCATGGTATAATATGTTTTAAATACAGTAAGAAGAAAGCTTAGTTTTTATCCTGATTTATTTGTCTTTTTGGATTTTTAGCTGTAGCTTGATAGCATTCATAGATGATTTTTTCTTTTCTGTTTAAGTCTGCTTTAGATAGATTTGCACACTGTTAACCTGTGTTCACACTGAACTCGATTCGTGCATCAAGAGCAGCCAGTGTGCAAGTATGCAGCCAGTAATGTTAAGTTAATAGTACAGACGTGATTTGGGGTCTTGGGGTATGATTTGAGTGGCGCGGCACGGCCAGAGTTCAAACACTTGAACTTTGGCAAGGTCGCCTCATCAACCAATCAGGGTCTCAGCTCTGGGCATTTGACGTTTTCAGTGACTTGGTCAACAGGTAGAATACGCATCCAATATGGTGGCTCGATCTGATAGTTCTCCTGAACTTCCATCCATTTTCTTAACCTGCTGTATCCCTTTCGGGGCCACGGTGTTGCCAAAGCCCCTCCAGGCTACTGTTGGGTGAAGGCGGGGTAAACCCTGGACTGCTGCATCGCCTATGGGGGCTGGAGCTAGCACACTCACCACGCCGGTCCCTGTGAGGTGAGCTGGCGGGCAGACAGGACAACCACTCCAGCAAGGGGAGAGTACTGGGAGAGTCTCTGAATGATCACAGACATGAAGACCATTCATTAATGAGTTTGTGGAGCTTTTCACAAAAAATAAAATTGATCTCTAAACATCATCAATGTCTTTCATGCATAGTAAATAAGATATGTGGATAGACACAGTTCCATGTAGCGATCATGGCTAAAAACATCTGGCTGTAGCTCCTCCCCCAACGTCTGGACGTCAAGCTTGTAAACAGATCTTTGGACAGGCGCCCAGCAGCAAATTCACTACCCAGTATAGGAGGGGCGGCCGATGTGAATTTGCCATCCGAATCGCGTTTGGTTTGAATGGAGCTTTAGAGACTTTTTTTCCTTTCATGAAAATATTTGAAACTGCTGTTCTATGAAATTCTGGATAGCATTTTTTTTTCCGATTTTCTGACTTATTATAAAACTGGTTTAGGGGATTTTAAAAAAAATGGATGCATATGTCTTCTAATTTTATTTCCATACAAACCATTTTATTTTTTAGGTCACCTGGCAGTGACAAACAAATCTATTAAATTTTTTAGAAAAATCTGCAAAAACAAACTTAGATTGCCATGGTAACTGAGGTTTTTTGTTGACCACGCCCACATTGCTAATATGTTGATATCAAATGTTATCATTTTTGTTCAGATTGAGCCAACAATTCATGTATCAAATTTTCACAATGTTGTGGTAAAGAATATGCAAGCAACAGGTCAAAAGAATTTGGGGAGCTTTCCACCCTGACGCTGTTCAAAATCTATGACTTCTAAAATCAACATTTGTTTCCTGTAAATCTTCTTTTGCATTTATCAATGTCTTTTTACCAGAATAAATCCTATTGCTCCCCCACTTTTGCCTTTTCTTTTGACTGGGTTAGGGTAAATGTGTTGATTTTTTAATATCTGGATTTCAACATCAGTAGCTTAAATTTCTTGTTTTGATTTAACTTACTACATAAGCTCCTCAAATGTGTGAGACACCCCACATAAACAATAGACAAATGTGAAATACATTAAATACATTGTTAATTCAGAACAGAAAAAAAACAAACATGGTTTTTATTTTTGTTTTGTTTTTTCCTTGATGGAGGACATACTTAAAAAAACAAGATTAAAACAATATTTCTGAGTATTTTTTAATCTAAATACTTGTAAATCATAAGCAGGTGGAAAAATATTGTTTTAAAACGCCTGTACTTGTTATATAGGATCTGCAATCTACGGGCCGCAAGTTCCCTCCTCTGCTCCATTCTGATCGTCAGACATCCGTGAACGTCTTTGTTTTCCTTGCCTGAGCTGAAATCTGGATCTAAACTGTTCGTCTGGATAGCTCCGATATTGCACACTATTTTGTTGCACCGCTAATGTTAACAGTTCACTCTGCTGACAATCCTTCCCACAATTCAGAGGTAAATTTCTATGGTGAACTTTTACCGCTCTGCAGGAACTATGGCCTAGAAAACAACATAGGTTTTTGAAAATGTTGGTTAAAAATGGGATAATCATTATTAAAAGACCACAAGGAACATTTCTACAACAGATCAAAAGATGATCAGAATTGGACTTTAAGTGGAAAGACGGACATGCATTAAAAATGTCTGCTATGTATAACATTTTTCTAGAACATTTCAATATTAGCATAAACTGAAAAAGCTAACGCAATCAACTCAACTAGATCTGTTGGACCCTGCGCAGTGAAGCTTGTTACGCTGTTTACCCGATAAATAGTGTAGCCACTGAGTGCCCACTTAAGCCGATGTGGGCAAACTGAGGTGGCGCCGCCACAGAAACTATGGACAAACATTTTCTGCCCACTTTTAAACCACATGGGTCCTACTAGCCTTGCTCCCATCGGAATGAAGTGACCAGTCGGAATCCTGAAAAAAATTCATCCTCTTATCACAACAACAGTTCAACATTGCAAAAGAAATTTCAAAAACAATATTACATTTTGGAAATCAAAATAATATTCCTGTCACCAAAATAAAATTCCACAAAAGATGAAACAAAATAAAAATTTAAATGTTTAGAAAACAAAAGTAATTTCCAGAAATTGAAATGAAATGTTAAAAAAGGCAACACTGGAAAACTCGAAAAGTATATACTATTGGAAATCACTGATTGAATGATGACATGTATGTTTTTCAAACGTTTTTTGATGTCTGCATACTAATATATGTTTTGTGCTGCTCACACAGCAAAAGCAGTTTTTCTTCATGCCAAAAAAACAACAACTTTTGGTTAAAATGATGGAGAAATGTCATAAGCCAATCACCGATGTTCCGTAAATACCTACCTTTTAGTTTGTTTAATTTTTTACAATTTTATTTTAGTTCAGAAAATAATTTTTGTCCAAAATTTTTCATTTTTATTTCAATTATTTGTATACTTGTTTTTGGATTGTGTGTTAGTTTCAGGAAATTAGTTTTGATTTCGAAAATGTCAATAATAAGAAACAATTGAGCCGGTTTGGCTCGTGCTGGTTTGCGGCGCCCTCCGCCTGTGAAACCAGGGTTCGACTCCAGGCTGCTCCCTGTTCCCTTCTCTACTTCTGTGCCAGTCCCAAGTCCGGTCCCTTTGAGAGGGATGCATCAGGAAGGGCATCCGGCGTAAAACATCGCCAATGCGACTCGTTTGCTGTGGCAACACCTGATGGGAAAAGCCTAAGAAATAATTAATTTCTTGCTTGCTTCACTTTTTAAAATTTCTGTTGTAATCTTTATTATGTTTTTGCCTTGAGTGATCTGTAGTTTTGAATTGCACTTTAAGGCCACCGTAGAAAAGTGCCATATCTATATAAATAAAGATTGATTTTATACTTACGGTAATTTATTTTTGACGTTTTTTCTGGATTTTTTTCTTTAATTTCTTTTTTCAACTTGTCATTTTCTACTTTTTCCCTAAATATGGCATCCACACAAAATAATAACACGAATCATTCTACATTAAGATAAAGAAAAAATCCAAACATCTTTTGAGTTCTTTCGAGACGTCAGAGATTTTAGTCACGTGTTTCATAACAACCAATGAAGCTCAAACAAATGGCGTCGCGGAGATTTGCGCATGCGCTGTTTCCGTCTGTAACTTCCTGATTCCTTCACAGGCGCAGATACTCACTGATTATTGGGGTTTTTATTGTCTTAATTTTTACATTTGCTTGGTTTTCTGTCCTCTGTTTCCATGCGGACTCCGGTCTGCGCTGTGCTGTTAGTTTTCTTATTGAACGATGCTGCGGCTCATCAGTTCACCGAGCAGGAGATGTCTACCGTCAGGTAAACAAACAGCTGTCAGTGTCACGGTTTCTCATTATTCAGATGATGCGGTATCGAGGCTTGGTGCCTGATTGTCTATTATCTAACCAGTGCGGTGGTTAAATGCAGATTAGATTTATTTTTGTCATGTTAAATCTTTATATGAAGTGGTCAGAGTAGACGACCACTTTTAGCTGCAGCTTTTTGCTTGCTGGTACTACTACCGGATTGGATTTCCTCTGTCTTCAGAACTGCCTTAATCCTAGATGTCATAGATTCATCAAGGTACTGGAAACATTCCTCAGAGAGTTTGGTCCACATTGACATGACAGCATCACACAGTTGCTGCAGATTTGTTGGCTGAACATCCATGATGCTGATCTCCTGTTCTACCACATCCCAAAGGTTCTCTGTTGGGTTGAGATCTGTTGACTGTGGAGACCATTTGAGTCCAGTGAACTCATTGTCATGTTCAAGAAACCAGTCTGAGATGATTCCAGCTTTATGACATGGCACCTCATCCTGCTGGAAGTAAAAACATCAGAAGATGGTTCACTGTGGTCATTGAGGGATGGACATGGTCAGCAACAATACTCAGGAAGGCTGTGGTGTTGGAACCATGCTAAGTTGGTACTAAAGGAGGCTTAAAGTGTGCCAAGAAAATATCCCCCACACCATGATACCACCACGACCAGCCTGAACCGTTGGTACGAGGCAGGATGGATCCATGAAGGTTGGACGTGTTGTGTGTTCAGAGATGCTCTTCTGCAGACCTCGGTTGGAACCAGTGGTTCTTTGACTTCCTGTAGTCTTTCTATCAGCTGGAACCAGTCTGACCATTTTCCTCTGATCTCTGGCATTTCCACACACAGAACTGCCACTTACTGGATATTTTC
The DNA here is from genome assembly GCA_037389245.1 of Oryzias sinensis. Lineage (NCBI taxonomy): Eukaryota > Metazoa > Chordata > Actinopteri > Beloniformes > Adrianichthyidae > Oryzias > Oryzias sinensis. The sequence continues at coordinate 27,322,655 of CM074492.1, forward strand.
TCTTTTTAGACCATTCTGTGTAAACCCCAGAGATGGTTGTGGGTGAAAATCCCAGTAGATCAGCCATTTCTGAAATCCTCAGACCAGCCCGTCTGGCACCAACAACCATGTTCAAAGTTACTTTAATCCCTTTTCTTCTCCATTCTGATGCTCAGTTTGAACTGCAGCAGATCATCTTGACCATGTCTACACGCCTAATGCATTGAGTTGCTGCCATGTGATTGGCTGATTAGAAGTTTACGTTAACAGGCAGTTGAAGAAGTTTTCCTTATAAAATGCCCAGTGAGTGTATGTGCAAATGCAATATCTTGCTGCTACCCCCCCCCCCAAACAAACAAAAAAGCATATAAATAAGAAACTTTATCTTTCTTGTTGATTTTGCTTTAGAATTTGCTTAGAATCTGTTTTTTTTTTGTCACTGCAGGTAAGCGTGTGACGTCAGTAACTCCATGACGAACCAGCAGGAGGGGATTTTAATGCATCATTGTTTTTCAAAGGCCAGTGTTATTTGCTTGACCGAGCACAACAACTGATGGAAGTTCTTCTTGGCCACACGTAATATGTGCGTCCATGTGGTCTAGAAAAAAAGTTCACGACTTGCAGCGTGTATTTAGAAAATCACGTGCAAATTGTCACTTTCTTTTTTCAAAACAGAGCTCTATGTTAGACATTTTCAGAGCAAAGTGTTTGTGTTTTTTGTTGGTTGGAGGTGCATGATTGAAATGTCAGAGCAGGTTTGTTTGGGGTTCACCTGTGAATGCTAACACACACCACCCTGACGTCTGTCTTCACCGGCCCTGTGTCTCAGGGAGCGCATCAAATCCATGTTCTACCACGCATACAACAGTTACCTAGACAACGCTTTCCCCTACGATGAGCTCCGCCCCCTCACCTGTGATGGACAAGACACCTGGGGCAGGTGAGGAGATTTGAGCGATCTGAGTTCTTGGTAAATGTTTAAAATAACTTTCTAGATGAGATTTATTTAATCACAAAACAATTCACGGACTTAGCTTGGTATAGTCACAAGGTCATGTTTTGTCGTTCCATTAAGGTTATTTATGTTATTAGATTTTAAAAGATGATTTTGAACGTCTGTTGATGTTTACCTTTTTAAATCTGTCAATAATCAATACGTCTTTTGGTTTTGTCCCCACAGCTTCTCGCTGACCTTGATCGACGCCCTCGACACGCTGCTGGTGAGATTTAGAGTCGACTCACTCAAACCACCAACCGTCCACACGCTGAAGCTCTGCAGTCGTCTTCGATGGCGGCAGATTGTTGGCAGGAACCGTCCTCTGTGTGTTTCATCAACCCTGCAGCAGAAAACCCACATCCATGTTTGCTCTTCTGAAGGTTTTAGGAAATCAGACCGAGTTTCAGCGAGTGGCTTCCATCCTCCAGGACACCGTGGACTTTGACATTGATGTCAATGCATCCGTTTTTGAAACCAACATCAGAGGTTTGTCTGAACCTTTCAAAAAGAAGAATCCAAACAGAACCCTGAACTAACGGAGCGTCTGCTCTGCTAAAGCAGTTTTGGTTCAACAAGTTAAAAAGGAAAAAAAGTCTCCTTTAGCAGAGGAGACACCAGATAGTCCAACCTGGAGACGTGATAGTGCAGTCCCACAGTTGTTTGTGTACACAACGCTGAAAGCAAAGGGTACAAAGGGAATGTTGATTGAAGACAATTAAAACCCTGAATCATCATGAACTTTGGCATCCATAACTGATAAACCTGATTAAAGTGTTCAGACTCTTATTTCTTCCATTCTTTTTTTAAAGCCATTTTGCAGAACTGAAGGAGCTGACAGCATGTTTTATGTATGTCATCTCTGCACTTGTGTAGTTTATTTATGTGCAGTGACAACCTGTCTGTCTTTCTGCTGTTATTTTGTTTCCAGGTTGAAATTATTCTAGAAAAGCTCAGATCTCCTTTTTCTGTTTCCCTTTAAACCTTTCTGCTTTGAAAGGAGGAAGGGGCAATTCTTCCCTGTGAGTCACACTCAGGTGGTTTGATGCTGTGTGTGTGTGTGTGTGTGTGTGTGTGTGTGTGTGTGCAGTGGTGGGGGGTCTGCTGTCGGCTCACCTGCTGGCAGGGAGGGCAGGGATGGAGCTGGAGCCCGGATGGCCCTGTTCAGGACCCCTTCTGAGGATGGCGGCGGAAGCTGCCAGGAGACTGATACCTGGTGAGAAAATGCTCACAGAAGAGGTCTGTCATACCTGAATTCCCTTTGATCTGCATTATCTCAAAGGAAATGATTCGATCAAGTATATAATTTATCAGACACATGAGCACAACCTCCAGGATATATACAGTATGAGGCTTGAAAGAAAAAAAAACACGGTGGTTTTTAAGAAAACTGGATCCTAACATATGGGGTCAAATCAATATCAACCTAAAATTTAAGATATATATATTGTTCAAACTTACAAATTTATTTTCCAAAGTTTCATTATTTCCCTCACCTTTACAATGTGTACTTTCAAGTTTAAAATTCTTATCAAATGATGACATCTATTTTACGATCTGGTTTTTGCTTCACTTTAAGCTGATCCTGATTTGATCTCATCCTGGAACGGGTCTCAAAACCAGTAGAAGTGACTCCTAATTATTAAATGAAACAGCTGCACCTTAGTACTAAATGTTGAAATATAACATTTGATTTACATGCTGCAAATATGGAATGGAACTAGAAATAAATCAAAAGTGTGAACAGCGGCTGGTTTGAGATTTTGCAGCTTTTTGACTGAGTTGCTGCTTTTTGCGAAATTCCCTTTACTTGTTTTTTTTTTCTTAGGGACTCTTACAGTCAAACCAACTGACTGGAATTTAGCTTTAAAAGCCGCAGCTGTTGTATTCGGAGTTCAGAAAAAACACATCGATTGCATCAGTTGAAATGAAACCCGTCTGGTTTGTGTTTTAGTTTTAAAACCTTTAAATGGCTGATTGGGGTTTTAAAGAGGACGTGGTTCAGGACTGTGTGGACGCTTTCTCCCTTCAGGCATGATTCTGCTGAGTAAGTAGTTTAGATCGTGATGGCTCAGCAGTGTTTCAATTCAAAATGAACATCATTTGGGGCAGGAGTTTGTTCCTAAAATAACAAAATGTTTAAATCAAGAAAATGTCTCTGTTATTTACTAAACATTTTAGTTTTGAAACTAAAATAGGTACAAAAAGGGGCAAATGCTTAAGAAACAAGACATGTTTATAAGATTCACCTTGTTGGAAAGTCTTGAAAACCAGCAAAAGGTTGTAGAGAGGGGGGCTGACTCTTATAAAGGAGCACAGGTGTGTCTCGCAGTCCACCCAACGCCCGTGCAGCTAAGTTTTTGTGGGCGGCCGTGGTGCAGCTGTAGGGCGGTCAACCCATGATCATAATATTGCAGGTTCGATTCCCGCCCATGTGTCGAAGTGTCCTTGGGCAAGACACTGAACCCCACCTTGCCTCTGGTGGGAGGTTGGCGCCAGTGTTCGGCAGCGGAGCCGCCATCAGTGTGTGAATGTGTGTGTGCATGGGTGAATGGGACTGTTGCTGTAAAGCGCTTTGGGCCTTCGTAAGAAGGTAGAAAGCGCTATATAAGTATACGCCATTTACCATTTACGCCAAGTTGAGGGACGTCATGAAAATGGAACGTACCATTGTCGTGTGTAGCGACTTCAAAAACGAAAAAAGTGGCTGAGAGGCTGATGCTGGCTGCAGTTATTGAATGGCGCTCTAGAAACCATGAAGCAAAACCAAGTTTGTATTCTTAACTTTTCAATAAGGAAAAGGGTCATTAAATCCACTTATTGTAAGGTGATCAACAACGAGAAAAAAGCAAAGAATCAAGAAAAAGGCACTAAAGCGAAAAAGCGGTAACCCAGCTCACCCCCCCATTCCATCTTACATGGGGACAAACCACAGGTGAGCCAAAACCACCCGATGTCTCCGCCCACAAACATGTGACCCACCCGCTGATTACCGCCAATAATACTTATAATCAAAACACAAACAATATTCATTCACCCTAATAAAAACCACACTCAATTCATGGCACCTACATCATATGTGTGGTAAATGTATTTGTAAGAACAATATCAATGATGTCCTGTGGGTGAATGCATCATGAGGTGCCCTTTACTCAGCTCTCTAGTCGTCAGGACGGTGCGTGTTCAGGCTGCTTTCTGGCCGCATGCTAAGGCTATAAGCACGAGGTGTGAGCGCTCGTCGGATGGCCACACAAACTACGCACTGATTGTTTAACTTCCTTATTTCTAAAAGTTAGACTGCAGCCAAGGAACTCTCGCCTCTTACCTGAACAGCACTAACTGGCCTCCTGCGCCTCGCACAGGGTTCGGGGCATTAAAAGAATGAAACGTTCTTCCGTCACGGCTGCACCTCACATACCAGTCAGGGCTCACTGTGGGGATCTTTCCAGCTTTTCAGACCCCCACTGGGATGCCGTACGGGACGGTGAACCTGCTGCATGGTGTCAGTCCCACTGAAACGCCGGTCACCTGCACCGCCGGCGTCGGGACCTTCATCCTGGAGTTCGCCACGTTGAGTCGCCTCACCGGAGACCCCACATTTGAGGATGTGGCCCGGCGGGCTCTGACAGCTCTGTGGAAGACCAGATCTGACATCGGACTGGTATCTCTGCCTGTTTTCGGTTTCAGGGAGCATCCTTCCTGTAAAAACACACAAAGGTTTGAGCCCTTCTCCCCTCTCTGCACCTGCTCAGGTGGGAAACCACATCGATGTCCTGTCCAAGAAGTGGGTGGCTCAAGACGCCGGCATCGGAGCCGGAGTGGACTCCTACTTTGAGTATTTGGTGAAAGGAGCCATCCTGCTGCAGGACGAAGAGCTGCTGAACATGTTCCACGGTAAAACCCTGCCGCTACCCCCTTCCTCAGCCATGTAGATGACACATTTAACTGGGGCGTGATCTTCCTCAGCTTATGACGCCGCCATTCAGAACTACACCCGCTTTGATGATTGGTACCTTTGGGTGCAGATGCATAAAGGAACCGTCTCCATGCCCATTTTTCAGAGTCTGGAGGCCTTCTGGCCTGGCCTGCAGGTAAACAAAACGACACCCCCCTTCATCCAAGGAGCTTCTGTCGGCTCTCTGATTAACCTTTTGGGGGGCGGTTGTGTGTCCAGTCTCTGCTCGGGAACCTGGACAGCGCAGTAAGAACCTTTCAGAACTATTACTCGGTGTGGAGGCAATTTGGTGGTCTGCCGGAGTTTTACAGCATCCCACAGGGTTACACTGTGGATAAGAGGGAGGGATACCCCCTCAGACCAGGTGAGGGGGCGCTCTCAGGACCCAGTTATCTGGTCCAATGTGTTGCCACGTTTCTTTTGAAGCCGTCGATGTCTTTTAGTGTGGGTGTCTACAGCCGATACTAAAAATGAATGTAAACTTGTGTGTTTTAGAGCTGATTGAGAGCGCCATGTACCTGTTCAGAGCCACAGGTGACCACACCTACCTGCAGCTGGGGCTGGACGCTTTGGAGTCCATAGAGAAGGTCTCCAGAACCCCCTGTGGATACGCCAGCGTAAGTCTGCCCACCAGCCGAGCTTCTGCTCACCAGTCAGGTCACTGCCATTGACAAACACAACTAAAGTCGTCGGCTGCACGGTGGCGCAGTGGTTAGCGCTCTTGCCTCCGGTTCAAGTCCCGGCTGGGGGACGTGAAAAACTACATCAACGGGGGACCTTTCTGTGGGGAGTTTGCATGTTCTCCCCGTGCATGCGTGGGTTCTCTCCAGGGTCTCCGGTTTCCTCCCACCGTCCAAAAAACATGCTTCATAGGTTAATTGGCAACTCTAAATTGTCCCTAGGTGTGACTGTGAGAGTGAATGGGTGTGTGTTTGTGGACATTCTACCCTGCAACAGACTGGCGAACTGTCCAGGTTGTCCCCTGCCTTCACCCACAAGTGGCCGGGATAGGCTCCAGCAGCCCCGTGACCCCGAAAGGGAAAAACGGTTAAGAAAATGAATGAATGAATGAATGAACTAAAGTCGTGTTCGATTAAGAAAAAGTGTTACAGAGAGAGTCTCCTTTCTACTAAATACAATAAAAACCAAAAGCTGAAGGGAGAGACGGGTACAGAGATAGTCCCAGCTTCCTCCTGAGTGTGAGGCCGGTGTAGGCACCAAAAGTATTCAGCCTGCAATAACTGTTTGTTGTCTGCTACCAATGATAACGTCACACAACGGTAACACGGCTTGGACAAACTACATAGGGCTCTATATTTTCATTTCACGTTTCATTTTGTAACCTAAAGTTCTTTTCCCTCATAACTACTAATGCCATTTTAAATTTTAAGGAGTGTCTGACATAATTGTTTGTTACACCAAATGTGTAATAGGGACACACATTGGCAATATAAAACATATTTTTCCAACATCAGTAAATGAATGAATGAATGAATGTATGAGAAACAATATTTATTTAAGGTGTGCAGTCTGGTTTAATTGGCCCAAATGTCAGTTTCTAACAGTTATGATTGCATAGTTTATATTTTTATTTTTTAAAACATGTTGAAAGCATTCATGTACTAATTTAAAAAAAAAAAAAAAAAACAGCACACACACCTTTTTGTTGTGTGTTAATTTTTTATCTATTATTCAAGTAATTGAAACAAACAACCAACCAAAAAACTAAAGAATTAGCACTAAACCAAATGCTGAATGTCTTGAAAGCAATTTTCTGCTCGTCTCCACAGCTGGCCACAGATGTTATGCTGGAGGGGGAGTTAAAATAAGTCCCTTGTGACATAAAGTGGGAAATTTCGAAGTACAAGTCCTCCATGTTTCTCACGAAGAGCTGTATTCGCTCTCAAGAAGAACGGTGTTACCGTGTAAACTTACGGACCAATCACTAACGTCATCAGACCAACGTACAGCCAATCAAATAATATGATGTCATCATTAGTCGCAGGACCCTGATGGACCCTGAACAGTAATTGCAGGCCGAATACTCTTGGTACCTACACCGCCTTGTACAGGTTCAGAGTTTTCCCTTGTGGTTTTGCTTCATCCAAACGTGTCCATGGACGGACATCTGTAATGCTAGGCTCTCTGTTGTTTAAGCTCCAAATTGTCAACCTGCCCCCCTCCCTCACAGGTTAAAGATCTTCGTGATCACCAGCTGGACAACAGGATGGAGTCGTTTTTCCTCGCTGAAACCATCAAGTACCTCTACCTGCTCTTTGACCCCACCCACTTCCTCCATGGTGGGGGTATGGAGGGAGACGGGTCCTGGGAGGAGGGCGGTGAGGGGGGGCAGTGTGTGTTGGGAGCAGGAGGGTTCATCTTCAACACGGAGGCTCATCCTCTGGACCCGGCGGCTCTCTACTGCTGTAGCCGGCACTCCAAGGAGCGTCAGGAGCTGCGGGACGCCCTGCTCAGCCTATCCCACCCCAAAAAGAAGGCAGGCAGCCAATCAAAACCACCCGATGAACGGGCAGAGGAGCCCCCCCAGAGCCAATCAGAGAGCATCGCTCTGAAGCCCGGAGAGAAGAAGACACTGCCGACGCTGTCCTGCCCCGTCCAGCCGTTCAGTGCTCGGCTCTCCGTTCTGGGTCAGGTCTTCTCCGACAACTCGTGACCCTGAAAGAATGAGGCCACAGGGTCACCCCCCCAACAGGGCAGTCGCCGCATTGGACTGGATTTTTTCATTACCTCATGAAGAAAGTAATGTCCCACTGTTTTACTAAAACATTGATTAATGAAAGGTGATGGAAAATCAACTTGGTTTTTTTAAACCAAAGAGCCAGAACTCACAGCTTCTGTTTTCTGCTTTAACTGGAACTAAACTTGAAATATATTTTTTATTCATGAAACATTTTCTGACTATTTGTGCTTGCTCTGTGTCCTGTTTTTTTCAGCCATCTTATTTTGTTAAAGAAACTTTGTAGGAAAGGAAGCATTACTTAAGGGCAGTCTGTTTCCAGGATAAATGCTGGACGGTTCGTGGCAGTTTGCTCATCCAGACAAAATGTGTTTAATGGATTTGAAGTAAGGCGTTCAACTACGTCCCCCGTGGTGTCCTATGGAGGGTGCTCTGGGAGTATGGGGTCCAGTCTCACTGAGGGCTGTCCAATCTCTGTATGACCAGAGTAAGAGCTTGGTTTGCATAGCCGGCAGTAAGTCAGACCTCTCCCGGTGCATTTTGGACTCTGGCTGGGCTGCCTTTTACCACCGGTTCTGTTTTTATTTTTATGGACAGATTTTCTCCAACTAGGAACTGGAGAGGGTCTGGTTTGAAAAACAGATGGTACCTTTGCAGATGATGTTGTCCTGTTGGCTTCAACGAGCCGGGACCTCCATCATGCATTGGGGCGGTTTGAGGCCAAGTGTGAAGCGGCTGGGATGAGGATCAGAACCGCCAACTCTGAGGCCATGGTTCTTGACTGGAGAAAGGTAGTTTGCCCTCTCTTGGTGGGTGGAGTGCTCCTGCTCCAAGTGGAGGAGTTTAGGCGTCTTTGGGTCTTGTTCACAAGTGACAGAAGATTGAGACTGACAGGCGGATCGGAGCGGCGTTTGAGTTATGCGGTCGCTGTACCGGTCCGTTATGGTGAAGAGAGAGCTGAGCCAGAAAGCAAAGCTCTCAATTACTGGTCGATCTTTGTTACAATTCTCACTTATGGTGTTGAGCTCTGGGTCATGACCGAAAGAACAAGGTCCCAAAAACAAGCGGCTGCGATTTTCCTCTGCAGGGTGGCATTGTGCTCCCTTAGAGATAGGGTGAGAGGCCTCGGAGGGAGCTCGGAGTAGAACCGCTGCTCCTCCACATCAAGAGGAGCAGGTTGAGGTGGCTCGGGTATCTGGTCCATATGCCTCCTGGACGCCACCCTGGGGAGGTGTTCCAGGCATTTCCCACTGGAGATGGGTACCGGGGAAGACCCAGGACACAGGACTATGTCTCTCAGCTGTTGTGGGAACGCCTGTTGGTCCCCCTGGAGGAGCTGGAGGAAGTGGACGGGGAGAGGGAAGTCTGGGCATCTTTACTTAGACTGCTGCCCCACGTCCCAGCCCTGGGTAACGGAACCAAATAGATGGATGAATAGTTGATGAATGAATCTGAAGAAAATTATTAATCAAGTACTGAATATTTAAAAATACATCTAGTTTTAAGATTTGTTGAGAACCAAAAACCATCAGATCTCTGTTTTGTTTTGTTTTTCTGCAGTTTTTTACTCTTTTTTTGTGTGCTTTTCTTTTGTTAATGTAGAGAAAGAAGTTTTTTACACCAGTAGGTGGCAGTGCTGTGCTGAAAAGGTTTGCAGTCAACTCGTGAAGCAGCAGAATTTGGTTTTTTGAAGAAAAGTGAAATCTCAACAAAAAGTGTTGTGACTGAAACCAGCTCCATCTCTGGTTCTGCTCTAAAGAAATCCCCCTGTTGGTCATTTAGGCCGCGCCTCTCCCTCCTCTTTTCTGCTGTTTCCCTGTAAGGGTGGGGTGCCTCACTTTGGCTGTCATGTCTCCTCCATCACTCCCTTCTTTGGTCGTCTTTTTTCTGTTTCTAGTTTTTCTCCTTTTCACATCCTGTTGGATTTTTTCCTCCTGCTGTTTTTCCTCTTTGATGACTTTTTCTCTTCTTCTTCACCAACTTTCTGTTTATTCTTTTCAAATCCTTGTCTTTTCTGTGACAGTGGTTTCCTGTTTTCTCTGTCACTCTCCGATCACTACCCTCCCCATCCTCCCTTGACTCAGGGTGTGGTTCTGGATCCGTCGGTATACATGACTCATCAGCAAAAACCTTCTTGAGTTTGGCCCAACACATGTCTCCTCCATTCGGGACATTTTTTACTGTTTTGCTTTTTCCTAGATGTTAGATCAGAGTCATGTCACTCTGTCCATATTCTGTACAGACAGCATCAGACATGTTCAAACTTAGATTAATACTTCTTATTGTCTTTCTTGGATCAAGTGTGCAGACATTAGGAGGTTGCTGGCAGCAGAGGTCGCCTCTCTCAGCAGTGGGACCAGAATGGGTCGTCTGCCATTAGTTCTTGTCTCATAAAAAGTGGATTGTTATGCCAACAGCAACGGTTTGTTTCAGAAAATACCAAGTGGATTCCATTTTTATGAATATCAAAAATGAGTAAACCTCATCCATCATGCTGTTGACGGTTCTTGTCTTTGCTCTTTGGTGCTGTTCCGCCTGAGCCAAACCCACTGACATCAAGAAGGGTTTTCTAGCAGCTGGGATCATGTTCTGGAATGTCCATGGAGAGTCACGCTGCCTCTGAAGTTCCTTCATTTACCCCAAAGACTCAGGCTGATATTCAGGAAAGATCATAAAACCTTTGACTCTCATGAATGGAGGATCCAAAAACGCATTGGCCTGGGCTTGTGGCGAGACCTCGGCTCTAATGAATGAACATTAACTTCACACAAACTCAAACATGACAAAACCAAACCATGAAACAAGGTTGGAGGGGACAAAGACATCATCTGTTAAAGATGAGCTGAAACCAGACTGTGGGATATTTAGCAGACAGAAAACCGTTGTCCATGACGACTAAAGGTAAATAAAACTGTGCAAGCAAAATTCAATTGACTAGCACTGATCCACATGGAGTCACAAAGTACCTTAGAAAGCATCTCAAATATTTAAGAATGTTCTGTTTGTGTCCTTAAGTTCCAGACACACTAAGTAAGTGCAGGAGAGAAACAAAATCTTTGATCCTTTGCCTGTTATGGGTTTGCCAACTTAAAATAAATTGACAGACTATTTTCCTAATGATAGGTTCATGTAAAACAATGATATATACACATACACACCCACACACATATTTGCTTTCTTTTGAACTTGAAAAGAAAGGAGGAGGTTGCTGATTGTGCAGGTAAATTGGAGATCAAATCTTATTTTCCCCAAGTAATAGTGACAAAACCAAAGTGTTGAGGAAGAGTATGAAGAGCTGAACACCCAAAATCCTGCAACAAATCTTAAAGCACAACCCTTCTTGGTTAAAAGCATAGACATACAATGAAATGACTAATGAAACTAACATACCTCTAGTGGTCATTTGAGGAACTGCAACATTTATCACAAGTTTCCTTCAAATCCAGGAAAAAAAAGTAGGGACTTAGCTTAAACCTGCTACTAAAGTTCTATTGTGAGAAAACATTGATTGATATAAACTGACTTTTTTGTGTCAGTAAAATAAAATGTAAAAAAAAAAAGCTTGTGTTTCCAATAATTCTGAGAATCTAGCACAAGCTTCTGGCACCATTAGAGGTGTCATATGTAGTCGGTTGTTCAGGCAATGTTTGATCACATTATTTAATCACAAATAACACAATCTGATATTATTTTATTCTTTTTTATAAATTCTCGACTTGTTTGTCTATGTCAGGGGTGGGGGAACTATGGTCCAGGGGCCATATGTGGCCCGTCAAACTGGAATAAATGATATTAATAATCCTTGACTATTATTTCTTTTCTCAGTGACTCTGGTGTCTCCCCATAGATCCTGCTCTGTAACCCTTGTGCTATCCTTGGCACTTTAACATTGGGAGTTGGGTCATCTAGACCCACTAGACAGTGCTCTGAATCTTTTTTCTTCAATGATTTGTGATCTGCACTGGTGTCCACGGATTACATGAAATCTTTCCACCTTTATCCACCTTTGTCATGGTAGGGAGAACACGCCAATATAAGGGTGGGGTCATCTAAGATAGCACAAGGGATAAATAAATTGACCTTTGTGTAGGTGCAGAAAGTTATGTTGCATTCATGTGGTGTTGGAAGATTTGTTGTCTTTCTGACGTTCATGAGTGTTTTCTGAGTTGGACAGTCATTTTTCTGAGCATTCCAAGTCACTTAAGCGCCGCATTCCTCTAATTTGCGTTTTTCCCTTAGGGACATCAACTCATTGGTGCAGTTAGCACTAAAATGAGAACAAAAGCTGCAGTTTTGAAATAAAGCCCCCAAAATGTTATATTCTAATATACGAATATCAAGTTATAATCAAAATTGAAGCATGTTTTTTATTTCATGTTATTTCTTATGAGTTAAGTTACTAAAACACTCCACATATCTGCTCCTGGTCCGGCTCTCTTGTCAAATTTTAGAACGAGACTAAAAGTTTGTTCACTCCTGAGCTAAGTACACCAAACTAATCTATGAAAGCTCTCAAAACCATGACTCCATGTTGTAAATCAGAGCATTTGGTTTCTGGGCGAGGTCTGGCATTCAGACCAGTGAACTTCAGAGTTTGACATTGTATCTAAGGAGTGGTCAACCTCCTGTGACAACACTACTGGGCATGTGCAAAGTAGACAACTCCATGAACAGATGATGATGGCATTCATGTAAAAATTCACATGTTGCATGCATGGGATTTGGCTCAAATTTCTTGAAGTAATCATAAGCATATGGAATATGCAGGCCCACACCCACCGCTAACACACACACACACATCCACACCCACCCAAAGACACACCATGGTCTGTTAGCCATTAGCAGCCAGTCAGTGACGGAGGGTCACATGGGCTGGGTTCTGTACAAATACTATTCACATGGTGTATGGATCTGTGTCTGTCTGTCTGTGTGAGAACAGCCTACGATCCGTTGTTGGAAATGAGAGATTTCTGTCTAGTTTTGTAGATCTTTTTAGATTGAGTGTTATCACAATTATTGAAGATTCAAACTTTCAGAGAAAGAGTCAATAATCTGTCATGGAAGACCTGAGGTAGACTTGGCAAAACAAGCAAACAAACAAACACTAATGTACTAAACAATTAGGTATACATATTACAAAATACTGAAAGGTAAAATATAAATGTTACGAAAGAAAAAGGCAACAAGCCAGAAGTCTGACCTGGAACAGTTTAGTGGAGGTGGAGAAAGCACAATAACTGCAGCAGCTGGGCCAAAGGGAAATTTTCTGATCAACCCTTTCAACAATCTCAGTGAAATGTATACAGTTGAACTCTGGTCTTGGTTAATGTACAGATGAGCTTTTTTTTGTTTAAAAGAGTACAAACCCAAAGGACTAAGAAATCTCAAAGTGTTTAAAACATGGAAAAATATTGTAAATTCCATATTTACGTGTGGTGATTTTATTTTTATGAACAATATTGGAGCTTAAAAATGAAATGTAAAAACAGAGAAATCTGTCAGTGTTGAGGATAATGAATCCGGTGGAAGCATATTAAGTTTCAAAACCTTAAAGAATTTGTTCCAGTTTTGACATAAATCTAACTTTTTGCTAGTGTCTTTAGCTGTGAAACATAAAACTATTGGCTTATCAGGTTTTTTATGTTTGGGAACACAAATTTTAGAAATAAAAATATGTTTCTATGTTACTTCTATTTATTTTGGATTTAAAAAACTGCAGCAATTATCCCTCTGTTTTAAGTTTAAAAAAATTACTATTATATTGTATTGTATAAGAATTGGGTGAAAAATGTTTATACCTAAAGTACATTTAGTTAGCTTTTTAACACCAGAGCTGCTGATGGTGACCTAAATAATACACGCTCTTTTACATAGCATCAATTTCTGACTGTTAACACAATCAACGTGAATCAGGGATTTCTGACGCAGAGAAAAGCAACTTTTCATATCAGCTTTGGACCTTTGGCATATAGAATTTTCTTCTCCTGCACAATATAGCTAAGATCAGAATTGTACTATCTAAAAGTGATGTCAAAAAACTCCTCCATGCGTTTGTTACGTCTAGGCTGGATTACTGTAACTCCTTGTTAGCAGCGTGTCCTAAAGGTTCCTTAAGAAGTCTCCAGCTTGTTCAGAATGCAGCAGCTAGATTGTTAGCAGGAACTAGCAGAAGAGATCACATCACTCCTGTGTTAGTTTCACTTCAATGGCTCCCAGTTGATTCTAGAATTACGTTAAAATCCTCCTTCCCAGAATTTCTCAAAGTACAGTTGGAATTAGAGCCTTTAGTCATCAAGCCCCACTTTTATGGAATAAGCTCCCAGCTCATGTAAAACAGGCCGACACAGTTTCTACATTCAAAGTTAGACTTAAAACAGACAGACTTATTGCCAGACTAGCTAGTACTCAGAGAATATTTAATTTACCGGTTTTATTAACATCTTTGAATTAAACCTAATAACAATAACTATGACAATAATTTGCTAGTAGGCTGCTCCAGATCCTGTCTGCATCCCAACCCATCTATGACCCGACCCGAGCTGACCCTTGCACTACACACACTTCAAGGGATGATCATACAAATATTTTCAAGGGACCTCCAGATCCCGCCTGCACTACAATCTATCCATGGCCATACCCACAGTACACTATGACGGAGTTTTAGGGCCACCAAAAAAAAGAAGTAAAATTACGAGATTTTAAGTTGTAAATTAATCTCGTAAATTTACGAGATTTAAGTGGAGGTGACCAAACAGAGCAGCAGCAAGTGAACGCCGCGCAGCAGCAGAGCAGACCGACTAAACTTAGTTCAACAGGTGAGCTGAATGTTTATTGACAATGTTCCAAATGTTTGGACCCTCGTTTGTTTGATTTACGATTTATTAATGTTTTATTTATTGATGGGTGGTTTGCAGAAATCTCTGCAGTGCCTTGATGAAGAAATCGGTACCTGCATCTGTCCACTTGAATCCTTTCTTCCTCCACCAAAGACAAGATCTCTAAGTCTGTGTGACGCTTCCGTCTGAGTAGCAGCACTTTTTGAAATTTTCATCATTCTAATGCTAATATAACAGACTATTTTCATTCCTCTTTATTGTTTTATGTTGAAATGGGACGTTTCATCTGTAGGAGTGGGCGTGTGTAACACTGTTTACTTCCGTATTGGTGATTGGATGACTATGGAAGCGATTATGTAGCATAAATAAAAAGCAAAGTCAAAACCAGAAATGCTTTTTCATTTTCAAAATGAAAAAGCATTTTTTGACTCAAAAATATAATGAAAAAGCAATCCACCAAAATGCTTTTTCATTTCCTTCCTCAACACAGCTTATTCTGTCACTTAATTAAAATTAAAATGAAAATGGAATTTGACATTTCATTTTCAAGACGTTCCATGGTAAATGTGTAGCATAATTCATTTAGAAATTTCTAATTTGACCATTAAAATGGATTAATAGAAATGCTTTTTAATTTTTAAAATGAAGCTGCATTTTTTGACTCAAAATTAAAAAGAAAAAGCAATACTTCAAAATGCTTTTTCATTTCCTTCCTCAATACAGCTTATTCTGTCACTTAATTAAAATGATAAAGAAAATGGTATTTGACATTTCATTTTCAAAAAGGTCCCTGGTAAATGTGTACCAAAATTCATTCACCGCGAAGCTGCAGATCAAGGTGTAAATATCTGTGAATTACTTTAGTCTTTATTTTGTTCTGGACACCACTGGAAACACAAATTCATATGATGGTTTCTCAGATCGCAGCAGCATTTCCGCCTTCAGCGATCATCATCGGAGCTTCGCGCTCCGCTGTGCGAAGGCAGCTGGCGGTCCGAAGAACAAAGCTTGTCCGCGGTGCGTCCGGAGGAGGACCGCAGAAGGCGGACATGCTGCTATATAGTCCTGAGAAGCTGTGGAAACTCATCAGAAGTTCACAACCATCACACAGCCGTCTTCTCTGCCGCTAACACAGTCTGCTCCTGGTGCGTGTGTGTGCGTCAGTCAGCAGTCGGACACACAGAGAGAGCAGTGACGTCATCGCCCCGCCTCCCCTCTGCTAATGCTTTTTCGGATTGAATATTGTGACAACTTGCGCGGGGTGGATGTTAAAATGCAAATGCAATCCCCTCTTTGCATTTTCGTTTTAATTATGACACAGAATAAGTGGTTTCAGGTATAAAATGAAAAAGCATTTTGAAGTATTGCTTTTTCATTTGAATTTTGAGTCAAAAAATGCAGCTACATTTTGAAAATTAAAAAGCATTTCTGTTAATCCATTTTAATGGTCAAATGAGACATTTCTAAATCAATTTTGGTACACATTTACCAGGGACCTTTTTGAAAATGAAATGTCAAATACCATTTTCATTATCATTTTAATTAAGTGACAGAATAAGCTGTATTGAGGAAGGAAATGAAAAAGCATTTTGAAGTATTGCTTTTTCTTTTTAATTTTGAGTCAAAAAATGCAGCTTCATTTTAAAAATTAAAAAGCATTTCTATTAATCCATTTTAATGGTCAAATTAGAAATTTCTAAATGAATTATGCTACACATTTACCATGGAACGTCTTGAAAATGAAATGTCAAATTCCATTTTCATTTTAATTTTAATTAAGTGACAGAATAAGCTGTGTTGAGGAAGGAAATGAAAAAGCATTTTGGTGGATTGCTTTTTCATTATATTTTTGAGTCAAAAAATGCTTTTTCATTTTGAAAATGAAAAAGCATTTCTGGTTTTGACTTTGCTTTTTATTTATGCTACATAATCGCTTCCATAGATGACAGGTTCATGTTGTAAGGTGACAAATGAACTTCAGGGTGTGTGAATGAAAAGGAGAATAAAGGCTGCAGCAGTCCTCTGCACCCAAACGTGTATCGAAACTCAGCTTTACTGACACTGAACCCCAGAAAGGCGACTACACAAAAGTTTGATTTTAAGTCGCAAAAAGGTTCAGAATCTCTTTGTTTTTTAAACCTATCCAGAAATAAAGCTTCACAAAGGCTCCACATATTTCATCTTCAAACTATGCTCAGATAAACGGAAAACTTTGGTGTTTTCTCCCCGTTAATCTATGACCTTTAGTAAAAGTCTTAGATTAAATTTATCGTAAATTATCGTAAATTTACGAGATTTTAAGTAAAATTTACAACTTAAAATCTCGTCATTTAACAGTAATGACTTTCTTTCTCGTAAAGTTACGACGTAAAAGTCGTACTCTTCCTACACTTGGCTGTGGATCGTCTCGGGACCCCAGCCGTCCCCCAATTTCATCTGGATGAAGCTCATCTGCTGGACTTTAAACATGTAGTTGTAGGGTTAGATAAGGTAATTCTACTCTAAGAGTTCTGGTACATTGCCTATCCGTCCTGGGGGAGGATCCCTCCTTCATGTGAGCACCCCTGAGGTTTTTTATTTTTTCCGGAATCCGTTTTTTATAGGAGTTTTTCCTTACAGAGAAGGAGGGTCTAAGGCACATGTGTCAAACTCAAGGCCCAGGGGCCAAATGTGGTCCGCTATGTCATTTTATGTGGCCCGCGAGAGCATAAAAGTTTTTAATTTCTTAAAATAAAAATTTTCTTTAGTTGATTACATATTATTTATGTGTAGCTGTAATTATTCAATGTTTGCAGGTCTTATGTATGTATACAGACAAATTGTTGTCATCAAACCACCAGTTGGATGCAAGGCTGTGTCCAGCCTTTTTTGGTAAAATGTTACACGTGTAATACATGTTCTTTCTCGCTCAGTTTTATGTTATTTTTCTTTCTCCACTTGGACAGTTTGATCCTTCATCAATGGCGTTATGTGGGTTTTAATATGGGGACAAAAATTAAAAGGATTTATGCTAGAATAACAAGCAAACATATGTTTTCTATGCAACTGCAGTTGTCACTTAAAAAAGTTATAATACATAAACAATGAGTTATTTAACATTAAGGAGTAGTTACATTTATTTTTCATAACATTTAGTTACACGTATAAGTTATATCTGGGCCTTTGAGGACAGCCAATATGCCGAAGTGGCCTTGGTGAAAATGAGTTTGACACCTCTGCCTAAGGGCAGAGATGCCCAGTTTAGTTTAGTCTGTTTAGTTAAAGTTTAGTATTCTTCTATTGAATTCTTTGAATTTATGTTCTTTATGATTCATGTTTATTACACAACTACCAGTTTAAAGTCCATTGAGACGACTTCTTCTTTCTCTTTCGGCTTTCCCCATCAGGGGTCGCCACAGCGAACAAGTCGCATGGTAAACTTGGCAATGTTTTACGCCGGATGCCCTTCCTGACGCAACCCTCTCAAAGCAACCGGGCTTGGGACTGGCACAGAGGTAGAGAAGGGAACAGGGAGCAGCCCGGATTCAAACCCTGGTTTCACGGACGGAAGGCGCCGCAAACCAGCACGAGCTAAACCGGCTCCCAAAGTCCATTGAGACGACTATTGTTGTAATATTGAATTATATAAATAAAATTGAATTGAAGGGAATTGAATTGAATATACGTATACAATTGCGTAAATGGTTGAAGAGTTATGATATTTGAGTGAATATTAACACCCGAGCTTAGCTTAAGCTAAAGGGTTAATAAATGCAACTGTTGTTGTTCAGGGCTAAGAAACAACAAACAGCAGAGTGAACTGAAAACTGAAATCTGCTGTCAGACACAGCTGGAGACACAGCAGAAAGCCAAGCAACTAACCATAAATCTGAATGTAACTTTATAATCAAAGAAAACACACATACACACAGCAAGCACACATCCTTGAATACTTTATTGAAGTTATCCAGCTGTTTTCTTACATTACCTCATCAGGGTAATGTAATGCAATGTGACGTCTGTAAGTTGGGTCATGGCATCTAGTCTTCTTTCTTGGAATGTTTCTTCACTCATCCAAGTGGTTCTATTAGGCATATTTATGAAACTAACTCTAATTCTTTTCTTGCCAGTAGCGGTGCTCTCACATGGGCAGTGACCAGCATGATTAATTGTGCTATCCTAGGCACTTTAACATTGGGAGTTGGGTCATCTAGACCCACTAGACAGTGCTCTGAACCTTTTTTCTTCAATTATTTGTGATGTTCACTGGTGTCCATGGATTACATGAAATCTTTCCACCTTTATCCACCTTTGTCATGGTAGGGAGAACACGTCAGTGTAAGGGTGGGGTCATCTAAGATAGCACAAGGGTTAAAGGAGTCACTCTGTCCAAGAGCAGATGGACAGTCCAGTTCAATGATGGGAGGGAAGGAATTCCAGAGAAACCCCTGCTGAATTATCTCACCTGCTAATATGTAACTGCTTTAAAATGTTTCTTCCAGACTCCCACAAAGCAGAACTCCCCAACACTTTAGGTTCCAGCTGCATACTGTGCTGTCTCGGAAACAGGAGTGGATTGATGGCAGGAAGACTCATACTTTATGTACTCCAACCCCCACCAGGAACACGTGTTGTTTTCTGTGTCCATAGTGTGTCAGTGAAAAGAACACGAATACAAGAACTCTGTTGCACTGTCGATAACAGATCATGAAAGCCAATCTCTGTGGACCTGCAACTGGTTGAAGATTGCTTACACCCCACATAGTGCACTGTGTGGAAAGCAGGGAAGTCCTGCATGTGGACGCACTTCTGAACCAGCAGTGTGATCCTACACCTTGTTAAAGTATTTTGTCTCCAAAACAAATTCTCCTTTCTTTGTTTTTGTCCAGTGACTTCTTACTATGTAAGAATATGGCGATCAACTTTTTTCACAAAGACACCATATTAATGTTTTTATACATTTCTTACAGCAACAGGAATATTCTTTTCTTTTTTCTTTTTCTTTTTTTTAACTTGTCCTGTCCAACAGCTGGGCAGGCAGATGAGAACTGAGGGCCTCTTGTGTTGGACATATTTTACTTTAACAATAGGGGTTATTAATCTTCAGACAAACCAGAGGTATGTCTGAATAAACCCCTTTTGTAATCAAGGCCAAACTTTATTAATTTCAATCATGTTTGAAAATCTTTAGTGTTGGACCGGACGGAAAAGGAAAGAAGGGAAGAAGAGAGAGGGACGATAGAGAGAGGGGGGGTAAGAGGGTGATAATAGGAGGGGGGGAGATTAGACCATGAAGCAGCATAAAGCAACAAGTTTACTGGATGTTTATCATTACGGTAAGGTTCAAATGTAGTACAAAAAGGGCTTGTCCACACACACTCCAATGTTATCACCACACCTGTTAGCTGTAAAAATGTCCAGATGTCAACATGTACACAAAACAGATAGTGTTCACACACGCATACTTATGCCTTAAAACCAACTAGTGTGAAATATTTCAGTCATTCAGTCATGCAAACTGTTAGTGCAAAGGTGAGCTAACACCTGTATCCTTCTCACAGTTATTTGGTTGAGCTCACGGTAATCAATGCAGGGTCTGAGGGACCCATCCTTCTTCTCTACGAAGAAGAATCCAGCCCCCGCAGGGGAGGAGGAAGGTCGGATGTGCCCAAGAGACAAGGCTTCCTGAATGTAATTCTCCATAGAGAGTTTTTCCGGACCGGATAGATTGTATAATTTCCCCTTAGGGAGGGAGGCACCACTGAGAAGGTCTATGGCGCAATCGTAGGGTCTGTGAGGGGGTAACGCACACTTTTGGACTTACTAAAACAGATTTTAGGTCGTGGCAAAGATGATGGCACTCATAGAAAGATCAATGTTCTCATTATCGGGGATTTTAGTCGAGGCGGTAGTGGGAAGAGCCGAATGTAAACAATATGCCATACAATAGGTGCTCCAATTGGCGATCCGAGAATTAGACCAGTCAATTTGTGGGTTATGTAATGGGGAAGGAAAACCAAGATAACGTTTGAGGAGAGCAGTAATGAAAAAAACAGATACTCACGATGATTAATGAAGTGATTAGTTGGACGGTTCGGGCAAGCAGGAAGTAATTCTTGACAGCAATTTCCCACCTAACCCGGCAGCTTTTACTGGGGCATCAAGAGACTCGACAGGTAACCCGAGTTGGCGAACAAGACCAGAATCGATGAGGCTGTGTTCAGCTCCAGAGTCTATGAGGGCATAACATTCATGAACATGGTTAATACTTGGGAACTTGACAGGCATGAAAAGAAAAGGCTTGGATTTACTTTCAGATGGATCCCCTCGCGACCTGTCACTTAGCGAGGGGTCCTGGAGTTTTAAACGGTTCGTGCACTGAGAAACAATATGACTGGCATCTCCACAATAAAAACACAACCCCTCATTACGGCGCCTGAGTCTTTCTTCGGGTGAAAGCTTTCAATGTCCAATTTGCATGACTCCTTGCTGGAACTGTTGGGATTTTCTGCGCCGACAGATGATTGTGGGTGGTACAGAGTAGAGTGAAAGAACGATTCCGAGGGTGGACGCTGAATTTCAAAACACCGTTCTGCTTGGCGTTCACGAATCTGCATGTCGGAACGAGAGAGCGGCGTAACCAGTTCTTCGGAGTTATCGGCTTCCGGTTGTGTACACAGATGGTCTTTGATCCTTTCGTCTATTGATAGATAGAAGCCGTGTTTTTCTGCTTTCGCGCTGATCAATACGAAATAAATTCATGAATCGTCAAGGGGAGATGAGAGACAGGGTTACTGCCAAGAAAGCTTCGAGCCTACTGCAGTGCCTTGCTGCGAGTGAGTTGACAACCAAATAAATTTTTCGATCCGACTGGATGTTATTCGGGTGATTGTCAAAATATCAGGCTTATTACTGTAGTAGAAATCGTAGGCCTCCACGCCGCCATGGAACGGCATTCGGGCTGAGACCGATGTTTTCAGGATCCAAGCAGCAGGGGCGGAAGGGGAAGCGCTGCCGAACCTGATGTGAAGCTGTGGTGGAAGAAGCGATGCTTGACCAGAAAATCCATGAGTGTTTGATTTATACCTTTGATGCGAGAAATCAGATCTTCCTGGACGGTGGTGATGCGAGTGAGTGCGCTGTACAGGAGTTCTAAAAACAACCCGTGTTGCTCTACGGCAGAGCGGAGTCCTTCTGGGTCAGCTGGGTCGGGGTAATGGCTAGTTCGTTCTGTCATGACTAGCAGGCTGTGGCAGACCCAGGTGCTGGAACCCAGAAGGATACTCGCAGACAGATTGATAAAAATTAATAGATTTAATTCTGGGAATGTGGATTTGTAGGGCAGAATCCTGAGGAGATGGTTGAGGCGCCCTTGAGGGCTGCACACTGTGGGTCCAGAGGAAGCCAGAGGTACGCCGAGACAGAAAGCAGCGAGAGGTGAGTGCAGCCTTTGTGTCCTTGACGAGAGCAGGATCCTGAGCAGTAGACAAAAGCTAGGAGTTAGACAAGGTAACGAGAACCAGAGCGAGACAATACAAGAGGAGGCCAGTGAACACCGTGGAGTACAATCTTAACTGAAGGCCGAGGCACAGGTCCTGGTTCTTGAGAGCCTGGTCCTGACATGAGAAGGACGCAGGAGCAGCCGCTGTCAGCAGGTGACTTGATGAAGAGGGAACAGCCGGGGCACCGCTGGCAACTGCTTTATAGGAGTTTTTCCTTACAAGAAGGAGGGTCTAAGGCACATGTGTCAAACTCAAGGCCCAGGGGCCAAATGTGGTCCGCCATGTCATTTAATGTGGCCCGCGAGAGCATAAAAGTTTTTAATTTCTTAGAATAAAATTTTTTTTATTGATTACATATTATTTATGTGTAGCAGTTGTAATTATTCAGTGTTTGCAGGTCTTATGTATGTATACAGACAAATTGTTGTCATCAAACCATCAGTTGGATGCAAGGTTAGTCCTACACGTGTTATTTTTGGTAAACACGCAGTAATACATGTTATTTCGCTCAGTTTTATGTTATTTTTCTTTTCTCCACTTGGACAGTTTGATCCTTCATCAATGGCGTTATGTGGGTTTTAATATGGGGACAAAAATTAAAAGGATTTATGCTAGAATAACAAGCAAACATATGTTTTCTATGCAACTGCAGTTGTCACTTAAAAAAGTTATAATACATAAACAATGAGTTATTTAACATTAAGGAGTAGTTACATTTATTTTTCATAACATTTAGTTACACGTATAAGTTATATCTGGGCCTTTGAGGACAGCCAATATGCCGAAGTGGCCTTGGTGAAAATGAGTTTGACACCTCTGGCTCAAGGGCAGAGATGCCCAGTTTAGTTTAGTCTGTTTAGTTGAAGTTTAGTATTCTTCTATTGAATTCTTTGAATTTATGTTCTTTATGATTCATGTTTATTACACAACTACCAGTTTAAAGTCCATTGAGACGACTTCTTCTTTCTCTTTCGGCTTTCCCCATCAGGGGTCGCCACAGCGAACGAAGTCGCATGGTGGCAAATGTTTTACGCCGGATGCCCTTCCTGACGCAACTCTCTCAAAGCAACCGGCTTGGGACCGGCACAGAGGTAGAGAAGGGAACAGGGAGCAGCCCGGATTCAAACCCTGGTTTCACGGACGGAAGGCGCCGCAAACCAGCACGAGCTAAACCGGCTCCCAAAGTCCATTGAGACGACTATTGTTGTAATATTGAATTATATAAATAAAATTGAATTGAAGGGAATTGAATTGAATATACGTATACAATTGCGTAAATGGTTGAAGAGCTATGATATTTGAGTGAATATTAACACCCGAGCTTAGCTTAAGCTAAAGGGTTAATAAATGCAACTGTTGTTGTTCAGGGCTAAGAAACAACAAACAGCAGAGTGAACTGAAAACTGAAATCTGCTGTCAGACACAGCTGAGACACACCAGAAAGCCAAGCAACTAACCATAAATCTGAATGTAACTTTATAATCAAAGAAAACACACACACACACAGCAAGCACACATCCTTGAATACTTTATTGAAGTTATCCAGCTGTTTTCTTACATTACCTCATCAGGGTAATGTAATGCAATGTGACGTCTGTAAGTTGGGTCATGGCATCTAGTCTTCTTTCTTGGAATGTTTCTTCACTCATCCAAGTGGTTTCATTAGGCATATTTAAGAAACTAACTTAGTTCTTGCCAGTAGCTTAGCTCTACATGGGCAGTGACCAGCATGATTAATTGTGCTATCATAGGCCCTTTAACATTGGGAGTTGGGTCATCTAGACCCACTAGACAGTGCTCTGAACCTTTTTTCTTCAATGATTTGTGATCTTCACTGGTGTCCATGGATTACATGAAATCTTTCCACCTTTATCCACCTTTCATGGTAGGGAGAACACGTCAATGTAAGGGTGGGGTCATCTAAGATAGCACAAGGGTTAAAGGAGTCACTCTGTCCAAGAGCAGATGGACAGTCCAGTTCAATGATGGGAGGGAAGGAATTCCAGAGAAACCCCTGCTGAATTATCTCACCTGCTAATATGTAACTGCTTTAAAATGTTTCTTCCAGACTCCCACAAAGCAGAACTCTCCAACACTTTAGGTTCCAGCTGTACATCAGTTGTCTCGAAACAGGAGGATTGATGGCAGGAAGACTCATACTTATGTACTCCAACCCCACCAGGAACACGTGTGTTGTTTCTGTGCTCATAGTGTATCAGTGAAAAGAACACGAATACAAGAACTCTGTTGCACTGTCGATAACAGATCATGAACCCACCCTGTGGACCTGCAACTGGTTGAAGATTGCTTACACCCCCACATAGTGCACTGTGTGGAAAGCAGGGGAAGTCCTGCATGGGACGACTTCAGAACCAGCAGTGTGATCCTACACCTTGTTAAAGTATTTTGTCTCCAAAACAAATTCTCCTTTCTTTGTTTTTGTCCAGTGACTTCTTACTATGTAAGAATATGGCGATCAACTTTTTTCACAAAGACACCATATTAATGTTTTTATACATTTCTTACAGCAAACAGGAATATCTCTTTCTTTTTCTTTTATTTTTTTAACTTGTCCTGTCCAACAGCTGTTAAGACAGATGAGAGCTGAGGCCTCTTTGTTGACAGATTTTACTTAACAATAGGGGTTATTAATCTTCAGACAAACCCAGTATGTCTGAATAAACCCTTTATAATTGAGGCCACAAACTTATTAATTTCAATCATGTTTGAAAATCTTTGGTGTTGACCGGACGGAAAAGGAAAGGAGGGAAGAAGAGAGGGATGTTAGAGAGAGGGGGAGGGTAGGAGGGGGATAATAGGAGGGGAGGATTAGACCATGAAGCAGCATAAAGCAACAAGTTTACTGGATGTTTATCATTACGGTAAGGTTCAAATGTAGTACAAAAAGGGCGGGGCTTGTCCACACACACTCCAATGTTATCACCACACCTGTTAGCTGTAAAAATGTCCAGATGTTAACATGTACACAAAACAGATAGTGTTCACACACGCATACTTATGCCTTAAAACCAACTAGTGTGAAATATTTCAGTCATTCAGTCATGCAAACTGTTAGTGCAAAGGTGAGCTAACACCTGTACTCAGGTGAGTGTTTATGTTCTTCTAAAATGGATGGTGGAACGTGAAAAGAAGGAGGGAGAGTGCCCAGCCATCCCCACCCCAAGACCCCCGCCGGAGCAGCAGCGGCAGCTGGAACCCCCAACGCCACACGGCACAACCGCCCCCCGGGCGACCAAATCCGCCACCCAGGCCTGGGCCAGGAGGACCGCTGCGAGGCCCCCAGAGCCAGAGAGCAGGGAGGCACGGGGGGAAAGACAGCGCCGCCCCAGCCCAACCTGGAGAGCAGCCCTCCCACCGCGCCGGAAGAGCCCAACGCAGGGCCCCACCCAAGAAGGGCACCCACATCACCACCCAGGAGTTCTGGGCATCCCCTGCTCCAACCCCAGGTACGACCCAGGACCCCACAAGGGAGACCCGATCCGCACTCCAGGCAGCCACCCACCCGGCCACCGGTTGGTCCAGGGAGGAGCAAGGCAGGGGCCAGCCGGCCCCGCCCAGGAGGGTAGCACCCCGGGGGAAAAAGGGGGCCCACGAGGGGTGTTTTAAGGGACACGGACAACCCCCCGTTAGGTGTAATGGGAACCCCCTCCCCGCGCGGAGAGAGCACCGCCGGGCCCAGGAAACCGGCACCCAGGGGACACGGCCGCCGTTGCCAAGGGCCCTGTACCCCCCACCAGGGAAGAGGTAGGGGACAGATGGTCCTAGGTCCCACCTTCCTTGCAAAATGTGTGTGCGTGTGTTTGAGAGGGTGTGTATGTGCATGTGTGTGTGTTTATGTTGGAATGTATATTTTGAGGGGGGAGGGGTATGTGTACTAAGGGGGGTGCAGTTAAAATTGGCGGGTAGGGCACTAAGGGGACATCTCCTGATTACTCACAGTGATGTCCAAGCACCCCCCTTACCAGGGAATATTCTTAACAGGCCGACACGTGCTTTATATTCTTTATACTACTCTGATGATGATTTCATCATTAGGGGGGCGGCCGTGGTGCAGCGGTAGGGCAGTCGACCCATATTCGTAAGAGTGCAGGTCCGATTCCCACCTTGCACGCCCCAAAATGTACTTCTAAAAATCCGTATAGGCATAATGAACACTCAGGGACTCATTAAACAGTTAATAAAAATAACAAATAGAAGTTTATTTTACACTGAGCACTACGACTCAAAATTGCTTTCTTTTTGTTTAGGGAAAACTGGATACTAGGGCCAGATTTGAATCAGTTCTGACTCTCTCTGGAACAGGCAGAGGAATGAACAGATGCTTTGGCACCACCCTGCAGCTTTCAAATCTGCAAATAGTATTGTAGACGAACTTATTTCTGACTGTGCATCTGAGGCTGTAAAATCGAATTCAGCTGACAACTCAGAGAACCCATCATATCCTACAATCCCTTCATAACCTTAAGACCTAGACCCATGAATCTCACACCACGTACCACAGACTCCACGAATCAGAAGGGAGGAATCTTGGTGAACTTCTGAAATGAGGGCTCATTTATCAAAGCTGTCATTTAGGGGTCAGTCCACACATGTGCAGTGTCTCCCTGCAGACGTCCAGTAGAGGGTTGTGTTGGGTTGCACATGGTGACCCCACAGGGCTCTGTTTCATTCCCCCCCCATACTCTCACACCACCACCTTTTTTTTTCTTTGGCCCGCTCTCACTCACACACTGAGGATTGTGATAAGCTGTACAGTGAAATGTGAGCCTGTGGGTCCAGCTGGGCGTGTTATGATGTGATGTGTGATGTACTTGGCTGAGAAAATGAAAACAGCTTTAGCGAGCACTCACCCCCCAGCAGTTGCAGAACTGGAGTAGACCAGCAGTGAGTTGGCATCCCTTCAGAGGACTCATTTTATTTAACCTTAAACTCTAATCTGATCTCAGCATCAGTCTTTTGTCCAGACTTAAAGACTTGAGAATGTCTCACCTGCAGTCCAAGCTCTTTCCTCAGAAGTCATGGTGTGTTTGCAGCTTGGCCAGGGCCCACCTCTGCTGACTACAAACCTGCAGATGGGCAGATAGGACCCCTCCCTCTCTGTGAGGTGATTTTGTTTCTCCCCACAGATCTCAGAGTTTCAAACTGCAGTTTTTAATTCCCCTGATACTTATCTGTCAAAGTAACCTGGCAACGAAACCCAAAAACAACAAAACGTGCTTTTGAGACCAGCTGTCCTTGTTATGATGACGTACTTAGAGATTGAGGATGAAGCAGTTAATTGTCCAACAAAATACAGAATGCAAAAAGGTACAACATTCTCCAACAGATGAAATAACAATGGCTGCTTCATCTGTTTTTTTATGTACTAATGCATGAATTTTACAGAGAGATTTTTGCACATGGAGATGTAAATAACACTAAAAGTGGCTGCCAATATTAATATTTATTTTTTGAAACACATTTTTATCAAGAAAAGGTTTAGATTGCCAAAGGCAGAGGAAGAGGTGAAACCAGGGGCTTGTTCTCACCCTAAGTAATGTTTCTGTCTTTGCTGAGTCAGCAAGAGCCAATAGATATCAGAGAGGGAAAGGCAGCCGGAATCTTTTCCAGCTGCCTTTGTTGTCGTCCTCAGTGCAGCTTGAATGTCCCCCTGTGCGTCCAGACGTTGGCTGGCTCTCAGTAGTAACTTTTAAAATTCAGTCCAATGCAGAATACATTTTGTAGAAATTCTTCATACCAGTTATTGATACCGATTACTGGTAATTTCTTATTTGTTTTTTCTTTCAAGCATATTATTTGTCATCCTTAAAAACAAATACCACCCAAAAAAACTGGCCAGGCAACTTTAATGTGCAAGGTTAGAAATATAAACCCATTCTTTCTGAAATCCTCTACTCGTGCCGTGCTGTGTTGCCAAGGGTAACAAGCACAACTTGAGGCTCCTCTGGTCACGTGACCAAAGGAGCAGTTAGATTAAATTAAATTGAGTTGGATAGACATAACAATTGAGTTGAATAAACTTAATTCAATTACGTGTTACCAATTGAAGTGATTCAATTAAGTTTCTTTTTAGAGTGTGAGGGCAGGGATGCCCAGTTTAGTTAAGTTTTGCCATCAGCTATTGTGTTTTATGACTGACTTCATGTTCTTATACATGCACAATTACCGGTGTGAAGCCCGTTGAGAAAAGTATGTTGTAATATTGGGCTATATAAAGAAAACTACACTGAATTGAATTGATGTCAGCAAAAATGGATCATTCCAGTCCAATGTGTGGAAACACTTTGACTTTAGCAAAGTCATGTGACCATCCAGTGTGCTAGAAAGTTCTAAGAATGTTCCCTTTGGATTCTTTGGATGTGGAAAAACAACAGTGGACTGAACTTTAGGAAACTAAAATGTGAATGGATTTGACATTCATTCTTGTTTACAGAAAGTATTTCATGGAAAAAGTCAGTAAAGGGTTTGAGAAATTAGACTTGTTGTATGTGCTACATCCCAGTGTGAAACCTTAAAACAAAACATGAGCTGACAGATTTTTGTTTTGATTGAGTCATAGAGCAAAAGAGCTAAGCATGGGTTCCAGCGTAGAGAGAAGTACACATCAGGAATAGCTGAGGTCCTTGTTTCATATTTAAGCATCACCTGTTAGGTTTTGGAAATGAGAATGATGTACTTTGTTGTATTTTGAGTTTTTGAGATGTATCAGGGTAAAACAGTGGCTTTCACATCCAGACGGTGTAAATGTTTAATAATAAAATTAGGTCTTATCAACTGATCAATGACTCTGGATGATGCTGCAGGGAAGATATCAAACAGAGCTTTTATTGTTGCTAAAGAACAGAGAGTGTTTGAAAGGAAGGTGGGGTGAGAAGATCAGTGTAGGTGAGGCTGATGCACAAAATAAATATTATGTTACATTTTTCACTTCATTTCTTTGATGGCTATTATTGACCGTTGGTGAAAATTGTGTAAAGTTCAGAACATATTGTTTAAACTCAAGTAATTCCCGCATTTTGACATTATAATGCCAACCAACCTGCTTCATGTGTCCAGAAACAGAAAGGTAATCATGCTTTTTCCATTTTCGGCTATCATTTATGGAGTATTACTGCAGAACTGTGCATGATATCTGACCTTCACAGGTTTAAATATCAACTAAAAACTCACCCTTTTAGAATCTCTGTTAATACTTAGTAGTTGGTGGCATTTTACTTTTTACTACTTGTTTTATTGAATTCTCATCTTTTATGTGACTTTCTTTTTCATTTTGTAAATTTATGCCGGTGCTTTATACATTTTCTGTGTCAATTTTAAATAGTATTGTTATCTGTATTTTTATTGTAAAGCACTTTGGTACCCTGATGGTGTTGTAAAGTGCATTAGAAATAAAGTTTCATTCATTCATCACATGTTTCATCAAGTCTTAGCTAGATTAAAAAGACAATATTTAAAAAATATATCTGCACAAATATAAAATTTGAGGTTTTTATGGAAAATGCAAAATATAAAATAAAAATATTTTAACAATTGGAATTCTCCGGTAGTCATTTTTTGTCAGAAAGATCCAATGCGGAAGCGCTGATCATGACTTCACAGAGTAAAGTTGTAAAAAAAAATTTTTTGATGTGGGTTTTTCTATGGCCAAAAGAAGCTGGAGAGAGAAAAAAACAGAGGAAAGCAGAATAGAAAAGGCTGCATTGACCAAAGAGTTTGAGGATCAGGCTGTGTTTGTTGTGCGTACCAGTCGGTGCACTGATAGTAATGGAAATACGTGTCTGAGGTTGTGTCTACATTTGTGTTGTTTTGGATTTTGTGGGTTCTTGCTGAAGAACCCCCTAAAAGGATGGGTTGATCTTTTTATTTAAGAGGTTTAAATGAGCAGATGAGACCAAAGTACAAAACCTCCTATCTGCCAATTTTCAGGAGTTGGACTTTTTACAATAAATTGTGAGAACTCCACATTTTAAGTGAATCTGCATTAAAATCCTGTTAGTTTTTTATATGACAATACGATCACTAGACAAAAACCTCCAATCAGCATTAATCAGAATATTTGAAACACTTTTGTTTCCTTAAAAAACGTATTTCTTCAGATAGGAGGTTTTGTATTTTGGAATCAACACAGAGGCAAATATGTTGTGAGTACGTACTGTGTGTTTTTTGAGGGGGTGTTATGAAGTGTGTGTGTGTGTGTGTGTGTGTGTGTGTGTGTGTAGGGGCGGTCCTCCCCTGCCTAAAGCCGGCTTGGAATCAGAGAATTCGGCAGAGCAGAGTGAGAGGCAGAGAGAAGAGAAGACACACTCACACACAAGCAAAGTTACCTTCTGATCAGTCTGACGCACAAAAACTTCACTGGACACATCCCAGAGGACTTAATTTCCCATCATGCACCAGGAGAATCTCTCACATCTCAAGGGAACTTTGACCCCATGGAGTAAGCTGGTTGGAGTCTCTGGCATGCCGAGCATGGGACCGATCCAACCACAGAGAACAGCTCCGCTCTGGGCCCGGCTGCTTCTGGTGGCTCTCCTGGTTCCTGGAACCTGGAGCCTTCTCACCGACCAGCAGGAGGAGATGTTGGTGGAGCTTCATAACCACTACAGAGGACTAGTTTCGCCCTCTGCTGCAGCCATGCTGCCTCTGGTAAGATGCTTCAGGTCTTTCTAATCATCTCAAACCAGCGAGTATTAAACTTACACTGATTCCTCCTTACCAGCAGCTGTAGGCATCAAGAGTCCAGAGTCCACACTCAAACAACTCAGTGATTTATGTGACTAACTTTAATACCATAAGCCTTCCAAAAAAAAGCTTACAATTGCCGTCTTCAATCAGAATTTACTTGATTGTCTTCTGCTTACAAATTACAAATTCCCATTTTAATCCTGTGTAATTGTGTTTTTGTGAGGAATATCAGGACAATTTAATGTTATCTCGTTCCTTAAACTGGCAAAATATCATAATAATTTCACTTTTTAAATAAAAATGTAGTAGATCTTAAAGATGCATAAAAATCCATCTGTCGTAGAGCTTTTTCACTAAAACTTAATTTAATCATTTGTGCAACAGAAAGCAATAGGAGAGACCCTATGAGTGGTCTGTGCTTTACAGATGGACATTTACAGGTTAGAATCAACTGGAGAAAACCCTCAGATCTAACAGCTGTCTGCTAAATGGGTGAGATGGCATACATACCACACAGTCTAAACCTTAACATGCTCAGTGTTTGTTGGTTCCCATTGTTCTCTTTGGCCAGCTCCCATTACTTCCCCTTTATATCATGGTCTGGGGGAATTCTGGATTCTGATTAGCTGCTGGGTGGGCATTAAAAAGTGATTTACCACAGTGATAAGGTATGCCTAAAAAAGTAGTTCCGGTGACATACCTTAAAAGGTTCTATATCACTGCACCGCTTCTTGAAACAACTTTTAACTTCAGCATCTGCATAAAACAAGCGTAAGAGGTGAACTTTCTCTTTGAACTGAAACCGATCAAATAACAAGAATAAAGTACTAAAAAGGAATCAAACTGAATGTTTTTGTCTTTTGTAAGTGATCATCGTATACGAGGGATTATGGCCTTCGAGGTGTGCATTATCAGAATTAACGCATTTCGCTGCAGCAGCTATCCTCTGCTTCACATCAACGGTTCAGGCTTCCACAGCGCGCGTCTGATAATGGACACTTCGTTGGACATTAACCCTCACATAACAACCCCCGGTTAGCACTTTGACATACTCCCATGTTGGTGGTGTGCGATACTTTATGGGTTTACCATCCACCAAGAAAAAAGAAGAAGGTAAAAGTATGAAATAAAGATGAAAGAAACTATGTTACATTTTCTATCCAGGTCTGTTTAATTTAGCACAAAACTACACAACAAGCAAATTATGGAAAACATTAGAATATCACAAGAAATGGGACATTTTTGTTAGTCAAATCAAATGTAAAACTTGTACTTTAAATAGACAAGAATTAATGGATAGATTTGAAAACTTTCCTAGAAATTTTGTTGATTGTGACTTAAAGGTTATAAAAACCCTAAATTAATTTTTCCAAAATTTTCAAGATTATTGACAGAAATTATCTATTTTTTATAATGATATTATTCTTTTCAAGATGCCCACTACTACAACGTTTGACTCCATGGAAAGAGACATTTAGCACACAGGTCCCCTTCTTGTGGTGACCTGAGCTCACCTTTCCTGGTTAGCCTGTTGAGGCTCATGCAAATTCTGAAGGACTGTTGAGGCCACACAACAATTATCAGTTACTGTTTGAGTGTAAAGGAAGCTCACTAACTGATAAACATCTGTTATTAAGATAATAAGGATTTAGGGAATATAAAAGCAGACTGGAGAGGTAGTAGCCACATTTGCCAGGTGTCAGGCCAGAATTTGATAAAGGAATACTTGCTTTTATCAAAATTCTGGCCCTGACTTTAAGTCCCTGGCAGGCACGCACCTTCTTACTTACAGTCTGCTTTTTAAAATATTCCCTAAAAAAAGTCTCCTTACGCTCTGCCAACAGCTTCAGGCACGAAAATTTCCTAACCAAACGCAAGTCTGGTTAGGGGGTACCATTATTAAACAGTTGCCACCGCACCAGAGACGCCACGCCTCGGTTTTAAAAAAAAGACCTGTTCCTCCATTTCTCTGTGCTTTAACACCAGCCTTGTCCGGTTGTTATGCCGTTTGAATTCTTTTCATTTGGTCTGATGCTTTTTATTTTTTTTGTAAGAATGTTCTGTGTTTGTTTGTTTTTTCCCTGTGTACAGCGCCTCCTTGGCTGGTGGTGGAAGGTGTTTGATAAATGAATGAATGAATGAATGAATGAATGAATGAAATGAATGAATGAATGAATGAATGAATGAATGAATGAATGAATGAATGAATCTATACAATGATGCCTAACAGGAAGAAATACTCTGATAAAGTCATTACATTGAATTTAACCTTATCAAGAAAATAGCAATGGGAAGCCAAGTTATGTTTTTTACAAATTCAACTGTTGTGGCTCAGCTCTCCTCATGGATGTGTGAGTTTTCTCCAGTCACTCCAGCTTCCTCCTTAAGTCCAGAATAGACTGACGACCTGTCAAGAGTGTACCCTGACCCAAAAAGCGATTCTGTGGGCTCAGAAAGTGGTTAGTTGGCTCAGCTCCCTTAAAAAAATCCGCTTCTGCAGTTACAAAGCAGCTTTTCAATTGTTCTCACTCCGTGTCTTATATTTTTACTTGGTTTAGTAAATACAAGTCGTTTCTAAAAGATAGGAAAGCCTTATTTTTATTTAGTTTTCTATTCCAAAGACTTCAATCAGACCTTTAAATTGAACACAGATTCACACCAAACTGGTGGTACGATGAAAGATTGAACCTTTCTAACACTTTGGTGACGGTTGGCATTTAGAAAGCCACCGCTGCATGGATGGGTGGTTCAAAGATATCTGTGCAAGTTGATTACTGACTTTGCTCTGATGGATATATCTATGTCTGTACTCAGAGTTGCCATTCATTCAAAAGTATCGAGAAGCTGCTTCTTTGTCAGTTGTCATTTCTTCATTTTTTTCCCAATGCACTTAATTGTGAATCTGACTCCCTGTGGTCGAAAAGCTGATGATACTGGGTTTTCCTTTTCCTTGATAGTGTTTTCTCCAAAGTTCAGATGTGTCCATTATAACTTATGAGAGGATTTCTTTTTTGGTTTAAGCATTGTATCAACTTGAAATTACCATCAGTATTTTTCTTAGCATCTGCTTGACTTCTCCATTGGGCTTGCCCAGAATGGTGTTATTTTAGGACATGTGAATATCTCTGCACTTAGCTTTCCTTTGCTCGTAATTGCTTTCATCTCTTTAAAATAGGCAATCGGGGCAAACACCCTGGATCCTCATTAAATCACTTTTTTTGGGGCTGTTAATGTTTTCTGACAATGTGGGTCTCTGTCTAATCATGTGGCCTCAGAATGTTCCGAATTCCATTGACGCGTTCCGGTCTTCTGTTGAACGTTCTCCTCTTAGAGGATCAGGATCTGTTTTCAGCTATCACCTCAAGCAGATCAGCTGATCAGAGACTTACCTTCCAGTGCAGGCAGACAGGGAACTGTGTGGCTTTTCTTGGGTAACCTGCTGACCTCCAGATGACAGAGGCGTCATTGTTTGGGAAAATAGATGCTGTTGTGTTTTATTGAGCTGATTAAGCATCAGCAGCAGCAACGTACTGAGCTTCATTGTGTCAGTGTGAGCCTCTGTGAGTCTCCAGGAGGACCCAGTGTCCTTAAAGCTGAGGGCCACTGAGTAGCAGAATGTGGTCGGAATGAAAGAGAGAAAGATGAGGAAAACAACAGTAAAGGAGCTAATTTGTATTGATAAAACAGTTATACATATGTTTGGACAGAAGAATTTTATCTCACACAGTTTCCATTTCCAAAAACATGCTTGATAAGTTAATTGGTTACTCTAACCTAGGTGTGAATGTGGGTGTGATTGGTGACCCTGCGACAGAATGCTGACTTGTCCAGAATGTACCCTGCCTTCGTCCACAAATGGCCGGCAGCCCCGTGACCCAGAAAGGGACAAAATGGAAGAAGATAGATGAATGAATGAATGAATGAATGAATGAATGCATGAATGAATGAATGAATGAATGAATGAATGAATGAATGAATGAATGAATGAATGAATGAATGAATGAATGAATGAATGAAAAGTTTCCATTTCCTTTAGTAAATGTGTGAGACTTTCAATAAAAATAAAACAGAAAAAATATTAGCTACAGTTTCCCAGACTACCTGTTTTCTTGAAAGCTGTCATGCTTTTAAAAAAAAAAGGAATAATTATAAAAAAGGCTCATGTTTTCTCAGGATTTTTAGTTTATGATTACAGGTTTTATGGTTAAGCTGTGTTCACACCAAACGGGATTCTCGCCCAGTTTCAGTGTTAATGTCAATGGTACAGATGTAATCTGAGGTCTTGTGGCATGATATGGTACCCGTCTGAACCAACAGTACCCATCCCGGCTACTGTTGGGTGAAGGCTGGTACACTCTGGACTGTCGGTTACTGGCCGGAGGCAAGCCGGGGTCCAGACAGAGACCCACTGCGGGATGGGGAGCCTGTCTGCTAAGGCCTCCTGAACTTTATGATATTTTTCTTTTTTTCATGGAGGCAATAATAAAAAAGGTCCACTGATTTTGTTCTTGTTTGTATTTTTACTCTCTCTGGTTAATGCGGGACAGCAAGCCTTTAAACTCGGTCATAGAGAGAACACAAATGCAGAGATGACAGCAATTTAAAAGGAGTAACATCAGAAATGCAAAAATTAGATTATTTTTATTATATTTGTTTCTTTGATAAGAAAAATGCCACACGTACATGTCAGAAACTCAGAAAACACAATTTCTATCCATATATGTGATAACACATTACCTTTATCACACTAAAGAACATATTTTTTAATGAAATATGAATTATTTTTTAAGCTTATTTTCTAACCTGAGGCACCGGCAAATGCCGCCCATTTCATGACATCATCCTAGAGTCGGCCTCGACAGCGTGTCTGCATTTTCCCCTCAAAAACAAACTTCTGAACTTTTGCAAAGATGAACATACATATTGTCCATATAAAATGAAAGCGTTTATCTGATCACCACTAGCTTCATGAGGAAAATGGGCGTGTGTTAGCCTTGGGGTGGGGCCTGGCAGCACAGACTCTTCCTGGAAGGGGCGGTTCTCACTGGTCTACGTGACAATGTGAGAAAAAGTGGATTTTGCATGATATAGGCCAAGGGTGGCTAACTTGTCAAACACGGCGTAATGAGCAATGCCCCTGCCCTTTGCAGATAGGGGCATTGAGAAGATCTCTAGCTTCATTCCACCCATAGAGCTGGAACAGTCATAATCAGACGTTCCTACACCGAGTGCAATGGACTCACAGGAATCTAAAAGTTAAAAAACACAAGATAAACAACCTCTCATGCTCAACAGAGACTGGTTATTGCTCTTTAAGTAAGGAATGTACAAGATCACACCTCTGAACAGATAGACGGTTAAAGCTTGTCTATGGGTCAGTAACGCTAGGATTAAATAGTTCTGAAGGGGGGTGTTGATGTGGTCTCCTTCATTTTGAATGATCAGAAATGTTGTTTAATGACACCAACTCCTTAGTTGAGATGTTTCTTTACTGTTCATGTTATAAAGTGTTGATGATTTACAGAAGTAGTCAGAGGAGCAGAGCTGTTTTTGCTTCATACTCTTTGAACATCTATACCTCCTTAACCCTTGTGCTATCCTAGGCACTTTAACATTGGGAGTTGGGTCATCTAGACCCACTAGACAGTGCTCTGAACCTTTTTTCTTCAATGATTTGTGATCTTCACTGGTGTCCATGGATTACATGAAATCTTTCCGCCTTTATCCACCTTTGTCATGGTAGGGAGATCACGTCAAAGCAAGGGTAAGGGGGCTCATCTAAGATAGCACAAGGGTTACATGCTTGAAAAGCTTTGTTAAAGACCCACTCAGATAAAAATTGTGTTTTTAGTATTCTTTTAGCATTTTTCTCAGGATGAAGGACATCTATTCTTAAAATTTATACTTACGTGAACATTATACTTAAAGCTCCATTTCTAAGTATCTATTTATTTAAATTTTTTTGAATCAGGAGGACAAAAAAATGATCTTATTTGTAACATAGAAAATACACTGGAATCTCCCTGCTCTGCTCCATTCTAATGCTGACAAATAGATCCATGAACGTCTTTGTTTTTCTCATCTGGGCAGGTATCTGGATCTAAACTGTACGGTGGGATAGCTGCAATGTTGCTCACCATTTTTGTTGCTCCACTAATGTCAGGGAGGGGTTGTGAGGGGCTGGAAGTTGGCAGGAGAGAGTGTAAACAGAGAGCTCTCAGTTTTGGGTGAGGGGAACCAGGGGCAGGGTTAACAGCTGAATTTCTAGTTTTTTGGGGTTTTGGCTAAAAACAGCATGATCATTATTAAAAGACCTCTGGGAACACTGAAAATAAATAAAAAATATATATGTGTAAAACTAAAACAAAAGGACCACACATAACAGAGATTAACTGAAAGCTCTTTGTGTACATTGGCTCTAATACACGTTCATATTATCCGCCCTCCACCGTTATGTTTCACAGTTGAAATACTATGTTTCTGTTGGTATTCAATTGGTATTCATGATTCTCCAAACATTTCCTTTTAGACAACCTGAACTTATTTGGAATTTCTCAAATCACGTACAAGGAGGCAAATAAGTACTTAAGCACACTGTGATTTTGCAAGTTCTCCCACTTAGAAATCATGGATGAGTCTGACATTTTAGGTGCTAACTCTGGAAATGCCATTGCATGATTTTTTTAAAAAATTTGTATGCTACTGCTGCAAATAAGTATTTAAACCCCTGAAAAAATCAACATTAATGTTTGGTACGGTAGCCTTTGATTGGGGTTACACAGGTTAAAATTTTCCTGTAGTTCTTCACTAGGTTTCTACACACTGCAGGAAGGATTTTGGCCCACTCCTCCACACAGATCTCCTCTAGATCAGTCGTGTTTCTGGCTGTTGCTGATAAACACAGACTTTCAGATCCCTCCAAAGACTTTTGGGTTGAGGTCTGGAGACTGGCTAAACCCTTCCAGAACTTGATATGTTTCTTATGGAGCCACTCCTTTGGTTCTCCTGGCTGTGTGCTTTTGGTCATTGTCATGTTGAAAGACCCAGCCATGACTCATCCACAATGCTTTAACTGAGTTTCCCAGTTCTGCAATCTTGCAATACATGGCCCCAGTCATCCTGTTCTCAATACAGTGCAGTCGTCCTGTCCCATGTGCAGGAAAACACCCCCATGGCATGATGCTACCACCCCCATGCTTCAGAGTTGGGATGGTACTTATCATTCTACTTTCTCCAAATATGGCAAGTGGAATTAAGACCAAAAAGTTTTATTTTGGTCTCATCTGACCACATGACTTTCACCCATGATCCTCTGGATCATCCAAATGGTCATAGACCTTTTTCACACTTCCACATTTTCGACCGGAAATACGTCAATGACATGTAAAACAACTTCCTGTTAGCATAGCGGCACACATGAAGAATGGCAGAGTCAAAAAGTTGAGAGAGAGAGAGAGAGAGAGAGAGAGAGACCATGGCAAAGAAGACACTCTACACCACAAATGCAGTCATTGAAAGACATGGATGCTGTTGGGTTCAAACAACCTACAACATCAGAATAACAACATAGTGGAATCCAAGTGGACTAAGGTTTTTGGAACAGGCTACACTCCAAAATGGACCCTGGTGGTCTCTGTACAAGTTGCCTGTTAAACAACGCACAGCTGATCTCCAATGGAGTGTTGTACATGGTGGCATAGCTACAAACAGATACAAAGCCTGCTTTGTTCCAACTCAATCTGAAACTCTGGCACATTTGGTGATACAGTGTTACAGGCTAAAGGGTCAGAGAGGTGTTTTCCTTACCATTGTTCATTTTTGGTCCCAAGTACACGGTCGAAGGAAACATGTACACTGAGTAAAACTGTTAGGTTCACAATGAACTGCCAGTCCATCAAAGGGGTTTTGGAAATTACTTCAAATTTGATGTATTCTATTTATTTATGTTAACATTAAAGTGATGGTGAATAATTTGATTTTTTTCATAGAGGGAATGAAGTCATTATTGGGGTATTTAGGGTCATTGTTTAAAGCTGTGATCTTGGTACAGCAAGAAATCTGAACTACTGTGAAATGTAGTTATTATCGCAAATATATTTTTATTTAAGCAACAAGATTTTATTGAGAGAACATTTTAATTTTCAAAGAATTTAAAACCATTGAACATAATTTTCAACAAAAGTTAAATGAATGCCACGTCCTCCTCCACGTGTACTGTTCTTCTGAAAATCACTCAGTGCAGTTAGGCTAAATTACGCCACGCATGGTTTTGTCGATCCACATCGTTGCATTTTTCTAAAGAAAAGGGCTCTAGAGAAAATGTAGCCTCCGTTTCCAGGAACCCATGGTGTTTCCCCGTAGGGGTCCCTCAAGTTTCAACAAGAG
Source organism: Oryzias sinensis (assembly GCA_037389245.1). Taxonomy (NCBI): domain Eukaryota; kingdom Metazoa; phylum Chordata; class Actinopteri; order Beloniformes; family Adrianichthyidae; genus Oryzias; species Oryzias sinensis. The sequence goes on from CM074492.1 coordinate 27,361,689, forward strand.
AAGGAATGCAGCATGAAAATGAGTCAACGGCCAGAGATGCAACTGATGGGAAAGAGCAGTGAGGAAACAGTTTTGACAAGAACAAGTATAAATGAGATAGAAACTAAGCGAGAGCTCAATAAAGTAAGCAGGGGAGAAAAAATAACATGTCTGTTGTTCATTTACATAATAATTATCTGACTGGCTGGAAAAGTGAATTCTTTGGCAAATTGGAAAAAACTGTTTACCTAATCCTTCCTGCATGCAGGCGGACAGTCACTCTGAAAGGAATACAAACACGGCTGCAGGTCACTGATGAGATGAAGGGTTTAAAACAATAACAGAAAGACGACAGACTAATTTGTGGGTAAACCTTTTTACTGCGCCAGTATTTATTATGACCAAATGAATATTACCATATTCAAACAACTTTGTCTCTGCCTCCTGTCTCAATCAGAATCTCCAAACCAGCTCTAAATATGTGGCTCTTTTACCTTTCACGGTTGAAGAAAAATAAAAATGTGCCTAATTTTAAAAAGCAGTGTATTTTTGAACTGCAAGACGCATCAAGCGAAACAAAACTGATATGTCCAACGTGTTTAAACTCATTCACAAACAGTTGAACAGGATGCATCACTTCACCATTCTTCTGACTTCGGTACCCATAATGCTCCAACAATCTATCGAGCAGTATTTAGTTTGCCTGTGTTGAACTAAAACATTTTGACAGAATTTTGAGCAGCGTGTACCACAGAAAAATCAATCTTTTAGATGGAAAACTCTGATGAAATCAGTTGGTGCTGAAAAAGCAGCCAATCGGTATCCATGTGTGCCGGAGCACAATTATCCACAAATAGTGGGTGATAACATGCACTTTTTGACCATTCAGATATAAATAAAAAGAAGGAATTGCATTCACAGAATAATGTTCATGTCTTAAAATCTCCCACTACAGTCTATCTTGTAGATTACAGCATTGTCACAGAACAGGCAGACGGCTGGATGCAAATACATCTGTTTTATTAGCACTGCTAAAAGTCCACAAAGTTAGATCAGGGTGAGGCAGGCAGGGGTCAATAATGACCATGGGAGCATCAGAGAAACAAGAGTAATCAGGATCCAGGTGAGATTCGTGTCAGGCAGCAAACTGAGTCAGAGACAAAACAGGGTCAGGAAACATACGATCAGGTCCAAATACACCGCTCAGTAATGCAGGCAGAGTGGCACAAACAATACGTCGCACTGAGTGAGGCTCAGTGCAAAGTAGACTGTGAATGATTGCAAATAAGAGTCTCGTGTGTTGCATCCAGAAACTGTGGATTAACGGGAGATGAAGCGGACTCAGAACTCTGGAGACGGTTCCTGCAGGTGACTAGAGGGGGAGACAGAGCTCTGATTTCTTGCTATCATAGTTAAGTTTGTATCATAGTTTTAGCCATTCATCGGAAGCAACTTAAGCATCCCATGAAAGGAGATAATGTGCAGTATATCCTGTCATAGCTTTGCGTACTCAGCCTCCTGCACCTTCAATTATCACATCAAATGAGTTCCTCTGTGGTCACAGTTACAAACCAACCATGGCACAGTCTGCCTTGGTGTCCCCTCACACAAGAGGGAGTGATCACAGCAGCCAAACAACTTTTACATTTGCCTCAAGTGCTCTTGGAATCAGTTTTTAAATATACACCTTCTTAACTACTCAGACTCCAGCTACACTCTTCTAAATATGAATAAGCTGTTATAGAAATAAATGCAGTTCTCCCATCTGTCAAATGTAAAACATGACACTAAACCTTAAGCTTTGTGCACCTCCCTTGGAAATGCACATTCAAGCAACCAATTTAATTGAAAAGTCTATGTAAACATGTGTGTGTGTGCTGGCTTCTACGTTCAAAACTCTCGTCTTCTCGTGTCGCTATGCAACTTTCACGACCGTTATGAGTTCTACAAATAAACGTACGGCCATTGAACCACGCTGAAAGTTAAATCAGTTCAACTTTGACCAGTCAGGGAGTCGAATTTGGTGGTGACATGGATAGCATAACATTTACTTAACGGAAGCGCAAACTGTTTAGAAATTGATCATGAAGGACAAAATAATTATTGTTGTTTGTGCCCTGCACACCGAGTCGTTCCTTTATCGGAATAGATGTGTAAAACAAAAAGTCTGCAGCAAAGATTTGTTAAATTTGCACCACTTTACCATTTCACACTAGGTTCTTTCCAACTGTAAATGGTGGGCATGTGCTAGTAAACAGTAGAAAAAGAAAAATATGCCCCTCCGTGCTCGTTCGGTGTGAATACCATATGCTGAAAGCACGTTCAAGAATCCGCAATTACTCACTCACAACTGCCCTAGGGGCCAAACCTGTATGGGGCATGCAGGTGGCCCACACGAAATATCAAGGTTTAGAGAACCCGTAAAAGGAAAATTCTTGTGCACGTTCTTCTATGGCATAATGTGAGTGACAGGTCATGGCCAACACTTACCCTGAATTTTCACTGGTCCTTCTGCGGTGCATCTCTGTTGCATTGTGTCAGGAGTCCATCTCAAGAAAACTGCAATGAAAGTTTTAATTTTGAAGCCTTCACCTGTTTCCTGTTTCTGATAGTGACTCGTCAACAGACGGGAAAATAAAACTCCTGCGTAAAGCTTACGTTGCGGAAGAACGGATGTGATACTCAGCAGTGACGGAGTGGGCGTAAATATTCCGACTGATTAATGAAACTTCTGTGTTTTTGAGGCAACGCAACAGAATAGAAACACACTGCAAACGGACCAGTGGAAATCTGCCTTTAGAATGAAGTAGGTGAGACGCATGTGTTCAGACTTTTTAAAAACTGTGCACTGCACAAGGAGCCCGGTGGCGCTTTTCATGTAATAAGTGTGCACTCCTTGCTGGCAGAAATGATTACTTAGACTACTTATTTAACACAAGCACACCTTGCTTGTGCAGCATTCGTGTGGGGTGAAAACACCGCTTTGAGGTTTGTCTATGAAGACTCTCATTCATCCAGGTTGGTTCCATTGTAGTGGGTTTAGGGGATGTCATCTGGACTTGCCTACAAACAGAGTTATGTTGTGTACTCTATCCACTGCAAAGATAACTGCATTGAACAGTATATAGGAGAAACCAAACAACCTCTACACAAGCGGCTTTACCAACATCGCACACCCAACCCAAGTGGACCTGAGTCTGCAGTGCATCTCCATCTGAAAGCCACAAACCATTTGTTCGAGGACAGTGAAGTCCGAATTCTAGCCAAAGGATGGTTTGAGCGAGGAGTGAAAGAAGCCATCTTTGTCAAGAAGGATAAACCTTCTCTTAATAAGAATGGCGGTCTCAGGTTTATTCTTCCATCCATCTACGGCAGTGTTTTGAAACCTAAACAAACCAAACCAGTTCCACCTGAGTCGTTAACCGCTGAAAGAGATGACCAATTGGAGAGGGAGTCACTGGCTCCCCAACCCCCAGCTGAGGACAAAGGACTATTAACGACCCGAAACCATGTAGGCTAAGTGGACAACACCTCCAGTTTCAGGTCTGACTCCTCCCCCATGAGCGCATATATACCAGCTCTAAGACCAGCTAATTCAGAATTGACAGACTCTTGGATAAGAGGCGAAACGTCTTCCAACTTTAAAACCAAGTCCAGATGACATCCCCTAAACCTACTACAACGCTTTGAGGTTTGTTTTCGTGGGGAATTAACATTAAATTACACTTAAAAGCTCAATGCTGATTTTGCATGATAGGCCCTTTCATGTGCGGCAAAGCAAAAAAAGGTATTTGTTTAATGTATTGATTTTTAGCTTTCTTGTCTTTTATGATTTTTAAAATATTGAACATTTCTTTTTAACCTCCTTACTTAGCATTTATTTATAATACAGGAAATCTTTCATTGCATTGGTGTAATTCTTTTCAAAGAAATCCAAGTATACAGATTTGTGTGTTACACAAATGATCAATCTTAATTTTAAGCACATTTACTAGTTTAGATGTACCTTTAACACTGTTTGTGGGACTGTAATTCCGTTAACAAAGCAAGGGAAATTGGTAAAAGAGAAATGCAGAGAGATGCAACAACTGACAAAAGGAAGTGAGGTCAATGTTTAAATCAGAGAAAGATGGACGTGGAGTTAGATGTGTAGTCCTAGGGACAGATGGATGCAGATTTAGGGGGAAATTACACAGGATGCAAGAAAAACAAATATTTATAAGTGCAACAGTTTCAGAAAGAGTTCAGACAAAAGAAGCAAAAGCTGCAAAACTTAACAAAAGCCTCAAATCTGGAGAAACAAATGTGACCGCTTTTGGCAAAACCAATAATCTGTCAAAAACTGGAGAGGTTGAACCACATTTGAAACTAAACTGTGCCGTTACAGTATACGAATCCTCCTCAGATGATCCAGCTGTGGTTCAGACTGACGCAAACAGACATTGTGATCATAGAGCAGAGGCTGAATTTGAACCAGACCTGCTGGAAACAAAGTAAATCCCCTCTGAGAGACGCTGTGATCACCAAACTCTGCTGAAATACCCCAGCAGCCTTTGCTGCGGATTATGTGCTGAGGGAGGAAAATACAAACCTGACAGGATTACAGTTCCTTCACAAATAGCAGACTAAACAAATCCAACTATTGCACAAAACCAACCAGGAATTTCCAGTTTTTCAGGCTGATTTAGCTGCAAAAAGCAAATTATTCTAAAGAAACCTAGTTAGAAAAGAATGAAGCCTGAACAGGTACAGAGTAGGCTTCATCACAGATCTATGTACAGAAACAACCACAAACTACCAGAAATGGATGGTGGAGGATGGAAACAGAGAAGACAGACCTGTGTTTGTTTAAAAATTCAAAGTACAACATGGTCAAACCAGCTAATTCAACAAATGTCCCTACTACAACACAATGAACACCGAATAAGGGACAGCAAAAAAAGTAACACAATATTTGCAGAGACTATCGTTGAACCATAAATTCAAAACAATAAGCATGAAAAACCGATACAGCTGCTTTCTTGTGTTTATAACTGATGGTGTCTAAAGAGGAAAGAGAAACCTGGAAACAAAGCATGATATGCACAGATTAAAACATGACATAATCAAATCGAGAAATGCACAAATCCTCACACATTCACTTTCAAGGGCAGTCTATCCAGAACTTCCCAACCTGGAGACCTATCACCCTGTCTGTTTTTTCAGCTAGATGCACTGATTGCTGCCAGTCGATTGGATCAGGGGCCTGTTTCACAAAGGAGGTTCGACCAACTCTGAGGTTGAGCTTGAACTCTGAGTTGGTCAATCGGGAGATTAACAACTCTGAGTTTTCTGTTTCAGAGAAGCTGATCCGAGTTAGGTCAATCAACTCTGAGTGGACTGATTCGGAGGTGAGCGTGCGCACCGCGACTATAAGAAGCCATTATCAATGGAGCGCAGATATCACGAGTCACCATGGCAACCGTGAAAAAAAGAGGTCTGCGTATTTTTCTCCAGCTGAACTTGACGTGCTGCTGCAGAGTTACAGTGAATATTAGCACATATTCCAGAAGAAAAGCAACACCACTGCATCTGCAAAACAGAGACAGTTAGCGTGGAAAACATAGCTGCTCAAGTTAATGCCTAAGTTTGCATTTAAATCATTGTTATAAAATATTGGCTGTAATAACTTTTTAAATAGCGTAAGGAGTGAAATAAAAAATGGAGATATTTAGGTGTACTTTTGAAGTGTTATTCCTGGTGTAAATGCATGAAATGCTGCATAGTGTACAGAACCAATCTGGGGGAAAATGCATTTAACGTCGGTAATGTTTAGAGGACTTTTTTGTTAACCTTCTCCTCTTGCAATCGTTGGTCAGTTTAATATTAATACATGCAATTGTGTTTTTAAAAGTGAACTTTTGTCTACTGTTGAACCTTTCGCTGCGCGAAGACTTCTCCTTTCTTTTCTCTCGTCTTTCCGACCGTGGTCAGAAGCGCAGGGGAGATTTCCTTCAGGGCTGAAGGGAATTCTCCTTCGGGGTTCACTTCCCGTTGGAAACCCTCAACCTCCAGAGCGGATTAAGAATGACTCCAAAACAGTTATTCTGGGAATGACACCTTCTCTTTATTTAACTAAGTGCTCCGTCCTCCGAACACACAATATATTCCACGCACACACCTCCGCTCCGTCCCCCCCCCCCCCCCATCTGCACCTGCACTCGCCCCTCCCCTTCTCTCTCGTGGCTCGCACCCCGCTCAGCACACACGCTGCAACACTACCCTTGTATTGATCAAGTGGTATAGGTTTGTATGGGATTAAGAAAGTAAGCAGTGCTACAAAAAATTGTGTTTCCAAAAAGTAATTGTTACATTAATCTAATTCAATGTCCCTGATTTCATTTTCATGTAGATGCAATCCTGCAGGAATTAAAAGAACAAGGCAGCTGCTAAAATGAAGTATAAAAACATAATTCAATCAGGTCACATGTGAGCATGTCATGGATGTAGGCTTTGTTGACAATATTTGACATATGAAACATCTACATAGCAATACATATCTAATGTTGTTTTCATTGTATTTATGTAATTGACTGCAACGAAAAACGGTAACGCTCAAACAAAAACGTATGGGGAAATGACAAAAAATTGAGTCTTCTCAAAATCCTCACACGACGTAAATGTAATTCTCTACGAATTAATGCAGCCTCCTCGTCTATTGGGTCCTCCAGAAAAGGACAAGCCATTCTTGTCACTTAGACCGTCTCTGTGTGACGGAAATGTGGGCAATGAAGGTTAAAGCGAAAAATACCGCTTCGTCTTTAAAAAGGGGAGGGGACTGGCAGAAACTTTGAGTTTGGAGAATAAAACCTGCTCCCGACCAGGTTAGGTTCACAGCATAAGTAACCATGGATACTGACTCCGAGTATAAGTTACCTCTCTTTCAGAAACGGGCTTGACTTACTCTGCTTTCTCTGGTTTAACAAACCTCCCATTCTGAAACAGAAAACCCAGGGTTTCCCTGATTTCAGGGTTAATGCACTCAGAGTTTACACTTAACCTCCTTTCTGAAACAGGCCCCTGGTGTGTCCAGTTAGAATGTGGAACCACCACAGTCAGGTAAACAGAAGCAACAGCATAAGGGAGAGCTGGAAAACACATGGCCAGGGTTGGGCAGCCCTAAATCATTGTACACAATGACATGCATTTAGGGTCCCTTTGATTGACAGATTCTCACACGCCACCTTTCAAGTGGCAAGGGTGTGGACTTCCATCAAGCTTACACTTGATTGGCTAGAGTGGTTCCCATAGAAACGTTGACCCAGACCCACTTGGACTAGCTCTAACATGGCGGCACTTGCAATTTTCAATAACCATTTCCTTAGACTGTCCCACACAGGTTAACACATGTCTGAAGAGAGAAGCAGCTGTTATCAGACTCACAGTCACTCTATGGATTTAGAAACCAACATTTAAAATTCTGAAAGTTGTTGACATAGCAACAAAAGGATTCATGAGTACAATGTTAATGCATTCTTTGACAAAAGAAAGTTCACAGTCCTTATTATTATTTTACATCCCAACTTCTAACTCAGACTTTTTAGGTTGCTCAGTTTGTTACGGTAGGTTTGATTTCTTTAAAGTAACACTCCGATCGTCTATTGGTCTATTTTCAAAGTGTTCCTAATGGTTCTTATAATAATGATTACGATTTGAGCCAAAACCTTAAAAGAAAAATGGTGTTGATTTCTAAGCCATAGTTTCTGCAGAGGGGCAGTAGTTTATTAAAAAAAATTACCTCTGAGTTGTGGGCAGGACTGTTGGCGTGGAGCAACCCTGCCCCCACTTCCCTTCACCCACCTGTTTACGGGTTCTCCCACTGGCTTACCCCCAATCTAACATACCCAGTGCAACAAAAATGGCAATCAATATCAGAGCCGTCCAGCAGTGCAGTTTACATACCAGATCAGATGAGGAAAACAAAGACGTACATGAATCTAGTCGTCTACAAGGTGGATGTATCAGAATGGAGCGGATCAGGGAGCTCGTGGACCGCCCAGCGTTATTTTCTATGTTACAAATGAAATCTATTTCCAACAGCGTTTTCTCGTCTGTTTCTGATTGACGATTTAAACAAAGAAATGTTCAGAAATGCAACTTTAGGCTTATTTTTCTTAAAATGTGTCCTCCATCATGAGAAAAATGCTGCAGGAACATGTTAAAAACAGCATTTTCATCAGACTGGGTCTAAAAACAGCTGTGTCAAAGTGAATAAAAATGCCTTGTTTCTGTTTCTTTTCTATAAATAAATAGGTTAGTGTCTTAAACATCCTTTTAATCAACACAAAAAAGGTGAACGACTCCTTCTGATTTCATCTGGATTGGTTCTTCTGCACTTTCTTCTCCTGCAGTGGTGCACTTGATGCTGACGATGAAAGGATCTCCATTAGGATGTCTTTGTTTGGAGGTTATGTTGGGACATTTTTACAGTCAGACTGCCATTTGCAGAACATCTCAACAAACTAGCTTTTGTTTCTCCTGTACTGTCTGTCATGTTGTAACACGCTTTCCAAAAACCTTCACAGGCCAGTGAGATCAGAACAATCCAAGAGCTCCATGGTCACATGCAAACATGCTATCAACTAATGAATGAGCTCTGCCCTTCACTGTGATACTTTGAGTACACCTATGTAATAATTACTGACATCTAGTGGTTTTCAATGGAGGTGCATGTTAGGACTGCATGTGTGTTCGTGGGTGAAATGACCGTAAAGAAAAATGAAACAGCTTCGCTGTTGTTTTAAAGCCTGTTTTCTATCACAGATTTCTGCCAGATAAAAACATTTATTTTCCTAAAGTCTTCTTATTCTGTAATGAAGATGATTTGTGCATGTTTGTGTACTTTCTTCTTTACCACCCACTCAAAGACATAAATCTTAATCATGTCTGTCACAAAGACACTTCACTCAGTGACGGAATTGTATGTTTTAAGAGTTTTTTTTCTAACTCCAGTGGGGAAAAGTGATTTTTAGAAGGTCTTTTTCTTCTTTAAATCTTTAAATGATGATTCAGTATAAAGTACAAATGAGAGCTTGTCAGCTGTTGCGCTGCAGCTCATGTTGAGCTTCTGATAGCATTAACACAAACCAGATGTGCAGTGAGGAATGTGAAGGGGAGTCCTGACTGTGCGTGTGTGTCATCAATGAATAAAATACTCCTTCCACACACACACATATCCACATTGTTTCTTCATACAGATTAGATGGAGGCATGAGGGGGAGCTGTCTCGTCCAGCTGAGGAGGCAAACTATGGCTGTGAGAGAATGAGATGCTCTCACACATCTTTTCATGTTTTTATAGAACTTTATAGGAGTCATGATCTTGATTAAACACATCAGTCTACAGGTTCAAAATGAAAAAAGAACTGGGTTCTCTAATGGGATGAAAGTTTCACCTTTAAAATGTGGTTTCACCTAAAATCTCTGGTGAACAGGGTTTAAACTGCATGCCAAAAGCAAAGCTTTAAGTTTTATAAAGGTAGGTATAAGTTAGGTTTATAAAGGTAAGGGTGGATTTAATACAAAGTGATAATAGCAAAAACGACTAAAATGTTTTACATTTGTCAACTATTGTTAACAGAGTAAACGTCAAATGCTAATCAAGTGGTTAGAAATAACATAAAAGACATTTATAGAAATATGTGCTAACTAAAACATTGAAAACTAGTTTATCTTCATATCATCTGTTGTTGTAGAATGGAGGAGTCTGTATCGCCCCGTCCACCAATTTTAACTGCACACGCACGTACACAGACAACTAGAGGGGTATGCTCACGTTGCTCCCTGTCCCCTACCCCCCAGGCTGAGTAGGATGGGCCGGCGTCTGCCGGGGTGTTGGTGGCGCTTTGGGGGCTCCTGTGCCCGGCTCTTTTCCGTGCAGGGAGGGAGTCTACAACATCTGAGCAAGCTGGACGGCATCCCCTGGAGCTGGGTGGGGCCCCTCTCTTGGGTATCCCGGGACACCCCAATCTTTTCTATCGTTGGTTACAGCAACTAGAGCCTGGTTCTCAGGCCCTGTCTGGGGCCTCCGCCGGTCGCCTGCGTCCGCCTTCCCACTCGGGTGGTCAGTTTCTGCCGCTTCCCCCCTCTTGACCTCGGTGAGGCTGGCAAGCAGGTTGCACGGGTGTGCAGTGGGGGCTGAGCATGGGCTATGCCGGCCTGCGTCTGGCGTTGGGGGCTCAGGACTCCCAGGCGGTGGTGTGCCTCTTGTCTGGGCTTTGTCGTAGGTCTCGAGCGGTCGGGGCATTGGGTTATACGCCTGGTGCGCCTTGGGGTGGGGCAGGTCCCTGCCGGGGCTCCGGCTCTGCGTGTTCTCTGTTACTCCTACTCCTCGGCCAGGGGGCTGCTGGGTCCTGACCTCCGTCTCCGTTTCTGTGGTGGGGGTCAGGTGCCCGGGAGGGTGATTGCTCCTGGATCTTTGTCTGATGGTGAGGCTTTTGGATGCCTGGATCGGCCGGGTTGCTGCTCTGTCTGACCCTAGATCTGGGGTGTGGGGTGCCAGGCCTCCTGCCTCTGCTGGAGCATTCAGTGTAATCAAGGTACACTCTTAGAGCCACACATTCATTCAACCCACCCGCTTACTTACCTTTGCACAAAAACGGGCATGGATATTGTTTTTCTCTATTTTTCCCCAGCTCTCTTCATGATTATAGGTAATGTGAATATTGTGTGTACCTGTCTATGTGTAGAAATCTTGGGAGCTAAATCTTTAATCATTGATGCATGATTATACGTCTAACCGGTAAATAGTTGTGTGCAGACTATTTTTTATTGTTTTGTTTTTGTTTTGTTGCTGTGTGAACTAGGTTATGTAATCAAATTTACTTACGACACTTTTATGTTTTAACTTTGTAATATCAACTACCCCCCACTCTAACCCCTCATCCCCTATCTCTGACATCCCACTCTGTGTCTTTCTCTCCTCTTTTGTTTCTTTTTTTCCGTCTGGTCCAACAGGGAATGCATGCAAATATAATTTTCATAAATAAAGCTTAGCCTCAAATACAAAAGGGGTTTATACAAATATACACTCAGTCTCTCTGTAGATCCATAAAAACCAATTGTAACAATAAAATATGTCCAATCATCCTTGATCTGCTTATTCAGTTGTCGGACAGGACAAGTTAAAAAAATAGTTTATCATTAACCCTTGTGCCATCCTAGGCACTTTAACATTAGGAGTTGGGTCATCTAGACCCACTAGACAGTGCTCTGAACCTTTTTTCTTCAATGATTTGTGATCTTCACTGGTGTCCATGGATTACATGAAAACTTTCCACCTTTATCCACCTTTGTCATGGTAGGAGAACACGTCAATGTAAGGGTGGGGTCATCTAAGATAGCACAAGGGATAAAACTGAAATTACTTAGTGATTAATCTGCTTATTAATTTATATCTGTGATGACATAAAATACTGATGTAGCATGAACACATTACTTCCGGTAAAAAGAAAAATGTCAGTGGAGCCAGGTCAGTTTCCCGTATAATCACTAGTTGGCCAGTTACATAACTGAATTTACTTTCCCTCCAATGTAATGAAACGTTACACAGAACAAACAAAACATTTGTCTGCAGCAACACCTGCCTCACCTCTGCAGTCAGACATTTGGAGGTGAATTTTTAGTATTTGCCGTGCTGCTGAGCAGAAGGACTGCTTTAAATAGACCAAATAAAAACTCAAGACTGATGTTACTATGTGTATTTGAAAATACACAAATATCAAGATAATAAAAACCTTTAGAGCTTCCTTTATCATTTGGTTTTATCATCTCATTGTTTTTTTCAATTAATTTTTTTGGATTTCTATGAACATGCAGCAGATGCCCGTTGTTACAGTGTAGGGAATAAAAAGCTTTGTTTGATTCCACATGTGGTTTGTTTATTAGAGCTTAGATTTCGGAGTTTTTATGGAATGCAGCAGAGATCCCTCACAGGAAATTTCACTGGAACACACCCTAAAGCTAGATCCCAGGCCATATCCATACACCTTGTTTTTCTTTTCCACACTCATGACAGAACGCTAGACAAGCAGTTAACTCGGCAACATTTTAAAGTAACCCTTTCCTTCCTTGCTAAAAAGTATACATTTTGGTTTGATATACAGTGCAAATGAAAAATTGAAGACTTCAAAGACAAAGCTACCTATGGTGATGCAGTTAATATGTAACTAAATGTTACATTGAAATTGAAAAAGTAAAAGAAGGACGGACACAATGATGGAAAAAGTCAATAAACATTTAGAACAAACAAATGTTTTGGGGTGATTTTCCTTCTACTTGATCCCGTCTGGTTTGGAAATTCTCCCAGAAGCCACACAGTTTCCATGATATTTTCTTTGGGCCGTAGCTCCACCCCATTCTGTTCCTGCTCAGCTCTGAATGTGCGTACACACCTTGACCTCCACCTCATGTCAAGATGACTGTTTGAGAAGCATAGCCCTCTGGTTGATCACTTTGGAAAGAATAAAGCAGTGGACTGAACCATCACTGAATTAGAAAGAAAAAGACTAGTTACATTTCAGAAAGTACAAATGTATACATTGTAAAACACAGCCAATCATTTGTTTTGAAATTTTTTTGCTCCCCCTTCAGCACATCCCACACAGGTGGTATGGCAGAGAGTTCTTAATAAAACCCTGTATTTTATCCGGGCTGGGGACAGGCAAATGGAGACTCAGACTTGGGCCCCCTTGTGGCTACATAGTTAGGCAATAGCGTAATGGGTGTAGCCCAAGGACCCACACTGGATGAAGTTCAATACTCTGCGAACCAAACCCTGGCTTCCCATGTGTCGGTCCTGTGCTTAACCAACTTAATAGCTTGCTATGAAATGTTTCACACACAAGAAAATGTGTGCTTTAATTTACTGCTATATCTTTTTTAGGGAATGCATGTACTTAAAAAAAAATACATGGACCAAAATGATACTTTATGTGTATTGTTTTCACTCTTGTTTTAAAGCCTTGTTCAGGTAGAAGCCCTTCCATCAGTTAAAAAAACATTTTGTAAAAAATACAATAAGAGATGAAGCTTGTTTTGTTTCCGATGGACTCTCTCTTGTGTCTGCTTGTGGAAAACTCGGGCAGATGCTTGTGCAGCACAAGCTCTCCATCTCCGAGGATCATTTACAAAGGAGGAAATGCATGATTGAAAGGAAATTTGTACATCAGGCAAGAAGGCCTGGGAGGGGGGTCACAACGTGGTCAGGGTCTGGTCGAGAACGAGGGATGATCTTTCAGAGCAGCTGGCAGCCCCTGGGGTTATCTGCATGTAAAGGAAACAGGACAGAAAGCCAGAAGAATTTGATATGGATCACTGTGAGGTTATGATGGGCGGATCTGCATGCCATACAGTGTTTTACCCGTCGTGAGGTTCAAGGACCAAGTTTGTAATTTTCCCTGATAGGAAATTAGATGTTGATAGGATGTCATAATAGTTTTTAAATAAGTCCAGATTACCTACCCCCGCTGTGTTTGGGCTACAGCGTGATTCACCATGGAAACAAAAGCAGGAGTCCCCATCCCCCCTGGTACCGTGCTGTAGAGAAAAAAACACAACTTACATTTTCTTTGTTTATTCATAATCTGATTCTTCTGATAAACTACTGGATTCTCATCGCCACATCCAACTCATTCCTGACGCATGTCAATCTTTAAAATACTTTGCTAAAGCGGCTGACCCGACCACTAAATTTGAACCCCCAAGCTAGCAAAGTTTAATTAAAAACAAACACATTTGGAAAGTTTATTTTGGCAAAAAGATCCAATGAGGAAACAGGACAAGAAATCTGCATTTAACAGACTAAAATCAAGGGCCTTTACTCCTAAGATGGATTTTTGTTACAGTTGTTTCCACAGACCATAATGATAATGCAGAATATTCATCAACTGGCTTTCTAACGTTGATGCTTTAAATAAAGTTGTTCAAATGTTTGATAATTTTTTGTATTATATTTAGAAAATATTAGTTTCGTTTTTTGTTTTATGTATCCGCCGCACCTTAAAGACGGGCGAGGCTGAAATTAGCGTCTGATTTTCTTAGCTTCCACTTCGACAGTTACAGGTTTGGGGGAAATCTAAATCCCATTTGAATGGCTCCTTCTTGAAATAAAGTTTAAAGCTGCTGCAGATAAACTACCCTCTTAACCCTTGTGCTATCCTATGACCCCACCCTTACATTGACGTGTTCTCCCTACCATGACAAAGGTGGATAAAGGTGGAAAGATTTCATGTAATCATGGACACCAGTGAAGATCACAAATCATTGAAGGAAAAAAGTTCAGTGCACTGTCTAGTGGGTCTAGATGACCCAACTCCCAATGTTAAAGTGCCTAGGATAGCACAAGGGTTAAGGAAAACTTAAAAAGATGAAAACTAAAGCAAGATTGGAGGCCTAAAGGCTACATTTCTGCTTGTTTTCCAACACATTCTGCTCTGGCACATTCTAATTGGCTGGACATGAACATGCAGACACTTTCCCAGGTGGAATTGAAAGCAAAAAAAAAGGACGTCTGTTAGATACGGCGACAGAAATCCAGATGACGGCAAAGAACGTCGTCTCATCGTCAGAGTGGCTAAAAGACTGGATTGATATGCCGTTTCCACGAAAACTGAGGTGACAGGAGGAAAAAGGAAAAACAAAACACTTCTTTATATACTCTTCGAAAAATATTTCACTCTTCATTCAAATTGTACAGGTGAAAACAATTACAAGCAATTGTAATAAAAATAAATAAAACTCTTCAGCCTGTGGGCCAAGACTCAAAATAGACTGGAATGTGAAGGTGTTCTGTGGTCAGACAAGCCCAACCGGACCTTTGTTGTTTCAAAGTGTGTGTTTTGACAGCATTCAGCGCAAAGGCCAGCATATCTAATGGTATGGGAGTGCGTAGTTTCATAAAGTTTGTACATCTTGCATACTTTGGACAGAACAATCGATGATAAATGTTACTTTCTCCACTGGGTAGATAATACAAATAACTAAAGGCAAAGAACCCAAATTTAAACTTGTGAGGACTTACGAGAGGACAAAAAGTGAGCAGGGTACTACACAGAGACAAAGAGAATCTACACAAAGAGCCTTGTACACAGTTCTCTAACACAGATACAATTTATCAGAGGACAAGAAATTGTAATATCATCCCACTGAGGGCAGGGAAACCACTAAATTTGGTGTAACTGTTTTTGCAGGTTGATGACAGTTCTTTTATACGATCATGCGTCCGTCATTATTGTGCCGCATGGACATCATGAGCGTCCCGTTGGGAGGCGGGTTCACATACAGCTGCGGTTCCCATCTGAAGCACCTACAGATGTTTTACATTTGAAGCACCAAGCATTCTTTCTCTCATAGAAACATTAACTAATACGCACACATACAAGAAAACTGACTGACAAACAACAGCCATAAAAAGGACATACATCAGTGTATATGAACTTTTTGGAGAAACATAAATTCCCTGAAAATGTATTTCATATAAGGTCTAGTTCTTTTCAGCAGAGCACAGAAAAATCTCACACCAGAGCTTTGCAACTGCATGTCTTCTTCCCAAAAAAAAATACCTGGCCACATTCCTGATCATTCATCTATTCTGTGAACCTGCTTCTTCCTGATGAGGTCACTGGGTTGCTGAAGCCTATCTCAGCTTTACACCTGGATGGACAACAAGTTGATCACAAGACCCTTATTATATTCATTATTATGTTGTATCATTGATCTAGCATGTGCTTGGAAAGGAGAAAACACTAAGCCGTCAGGTTCTAAGACGTTGTGTGTCTCCTTCTTATAGACCTCCTCCCCACAGGGAGGTTCATGAGGGGCTGTGCAGTGGGATTTTTAGAGTTGGTCAGAGGCAGCTGCCCCAATAGTCCAATGCATGAACACAGAACCTTGCCAAAGAAGCATGAAAATTAATCCCGTAACTGAGCCTAAACCTATCTGAAATGTTGAGGGGTGTTATCTACAGATAGATGCACTTTTTGGGTTCTGAAACTCATCTTCTGAAAAGAGACTTTCTTCAACCACTTTGAAGTTGGTGACAAAGAGGTTTTGGTTGGTGCTGTCTTACTTATAGCCTCAGTCACCATGTGTTGTGTTGATCCCAGCTGAACAAGAAGGTCTTGCATTTGGACTTTCAGGGACAGATAGGCTCAGAACAAATAGCAGTTAAGAGCAGCATAGACCACCAAGCTGGCCCAGATTTTTCCAGCCTGATTATGAGGTGCAGGTGGAATAAGGGGGGGGGGGTGCTGGGAGTGCTGACAGTGCCTAGATATCAGATGTCATATCCCTGCGAAACCCTAAAATCCTTTGGTAGAATAACTGTACCCCCCGGGCTTGGGACTGGCACACACAGAACACTGGTTTGTGGCCACCTATGTCTGTCTGTCTATTTGTTTTGTTTTTTGTCTTTTACTTCATTTTTTTGTTTGTTTATTTCTTGTTTGTTTGCTTTAGTTTTTTTGTGATTGTTTTTTTTTTTTGGTTGATTTTAAGTCTTGAGTTAACCGAAGATTTTTGTGGAACATCATAAGGAGGAGGGGGCAGTCACAGCATTTAGGCTTTGTCTCCCCTTGCCCCTGCCATATGTTCTTGCCACCCAACCATCTTGGAAATCTTGAGAATACTGCTGGCAAGTACTGTGACAGGGGATTGGTATATTTAGGAGGAGTGGCCCCTCCGAACTGTACTCAAGCAGTATTTTCTTGTTGAACTTTAGTGTTAGTCACTGTTTGTCTATATCGAAGATATAGGCACACACAAGTGTCTTTTAGTCCAAGCGGTATCAGGACACTCTTGGTTGGAGGTCATTATTTGACCTTGTGGTCATGTCATGTGATCCTCCACCTTTTGCCTTGGACTCTTGGGTAGGGACAGGTTCAAAGCTGCCAACTTATCACTAGCTGGTGAAGAGTCGGATCAATGTTGGAGGAGGAGGCTAAAAAAGATTTGCCAAGACATAGTTAAGGCTTCTGTCATGAGTCTCCAATCAGGTCCTGTGAGAGGCAGGGAACATTGAGTCCAATAGGACCATATTCCTGTCAGTGCAAACCTGGTGGTGGACACCATCAAAATGAAGAGGGTCTTGTTGAGTCTGGTTGCCTTGCAGCACTCTTGAGAAAGCTGACAGGTAGCCTATTTCTTATCCAGGAGAGCTGCATTTACAGATATTCTATAGCATTGGTCTCCAACCTTTTTCAGGCCACAGAGCAGTTTAATGTCAGAAAATATTTTCACAGACGGATCTGAACGGGACAGAAATTTGCTTTTAATATTTTTTAAGCTTCTGGTTTCTAATAAAACAAATTGTTTTAATAAAAATGCTACTACACTATATTAATTAATTAATTTTAAAAAATCTGAAACAGATGACAAAGATTGAATGAAACAAAGTTGTTTCTGATTTGTAAACAATTCAATAAAAGCAACATTACAGGTTTTGTCATGGAATAACACTGGGAACTTGCCCCTTTCTCAGGTCATCTCTCAGTGCAAAAAGATTTATCATATTTTGTTTTTACAGAAATCCAGATTCATTACACTTTTTTTAACACAGAGGAACATTTTCTGGGCTAAAGTTTCTTAACAGCGCCCTGCCTAATTCAGCCTTGCTGCAAAAAAATACATAAATGTCCCTTTTACACATTTACACAAATCAGCAACTTTATTGTGTTAAATCTTCAATCTCTGTCAAAAGTTCACAACTGGTTTGAACTCAAACTTTGTGATGAAGATTTTCCCTATTTGCCGTTTAAAAAAAAAACAGAAGTAGTGAACATGGTGTCTGAATTGCTTTTAAAATCTGGGTAACTTAATAGTCCCACACTATATAGTTTTCTGTAGTAACAGAGTAGGGAAGCTCAAGTTAGCATGTGCATTTTTCTTTTTGTCTGTGGACCGGTTTACAAAGTGGTCAGGGGTTGAGACCACTAACAGTCACAGCAAGGTGGTGGAGTGGTTAGCGCTCTCGGCTTACAGTGAGAAGATCCTAGTTCAAATCCTTGCTGGGTCCTTTCTGTGTGGAGTTTGCATGTTCTCCCTGTGCATGCATGGGTTTTCACCAGTTCTATTCTATTCACAGTCCAAAAACACCTTCATTAAGTTATTGATGACTATATTGTCCCTAGGTGTGTACATGAGGGTGTGTGGCCCTGCAACAGACTGGCAACCTGTTCAGGATACCATGTCTTTGCCCAACAGTTGTCTGGTTGGCTCCAGCAACTCAGTGACCCAAAGGGAATTCAGCAAGTTTTTAAGATGGATGGATGGATGGATGTCTTCTGTTAGCCAACACTCAACAACATAAGATTTATTATGGATAAACAAATTTAAGAATGGATTTAGAAATTACTCATTATTCAGTGATGATCTCATTCTGTATATGTACTCACTCTGTTGTGATCATTCTCAATTGGAACATCTACCTGTCTTTAGAAATGGGATGGAAATCTGAAGTTGGTTGCCGAGGGCTATGCTGCTAAGTGTATGTGGAAACACAACACTGAGTTGGAGGACACTGGAGAGAATCTGTTTGCTGGCACAGGCAAACTTGATCTCAGCGAGGCTGTGGAGAAATGGTTTCTTGGTAAGTAATCTCATAATTTCTAATTTTTCCATGTCAAAACCTCCCAAAACAGCAGTTGAACATCTTTTACAAATCCATTGCTGTAGATTATGTGCTGCATTTTTTAAGTTTTCTGTTGTGCTCAGAACGCTTGGATTACAGTTATGAGAACAACAGCTGTGACGAGGATAAGATGTGTGGACACTACACGCAGGTGAGACAAATATGCATTGCATTTGTTCCCATATTCATGCGTCCATGGCATGAATGGGCTCAGCATGTATGACCTCTGGTGCAGATGGTGTGGGCGGACACACACAGAATTGGCTGTGCCGTCCATTTCTGTAACACCATGGGGGGGCTGGACTGGAACAACGTCTCTTACCTCGTCTGCAACTACTTCCCAGCGTAAGTACACAGGTGCAGTCTGTGAACAATCACAGATCCTATGTTAATTTTAATCACATAAGTCATACAGATGACTCTAAATGGATTTACACTCCAGAGTGGAGATCAAACTAATGTATAGATATATATAGATATAAAAGCTTGCTTCACACCAAAACTAAAACAAGATGCAGATCCAGAAAATCCAGACATATTAACAGCCAAACAGAAGCAAAGGAAGATATTTATGTAAAACTGAAAAAAAGTAATTGAGCCAGAATTTATCAAACAGAAATGATCCTGTCCTTGCTGCAAATTCAAGGATAAAGCATAAATGTCTAGTTTAGACATGTATGCTGAGTACGCTGAAGAAGAAGATTAACTCAAGGTAAATTAAAGATACACAGAGATTGTGTGAGATTGACATAGAAGGTCAGAGCAAAGTAGCCTACAGGACAGTCAAACTCATATATACATGAAGATGGCTGATGGCTGACAGCCCATCAGGTTCTTGCACCTCTGTGTGTGAGAACTGCACCCAAGGAAAACGCCAATTTCAGGACACTGTCCAGAA
Organism: Oryzias sinensis; assembly: GCA_037389245.1. NCBI lineage: Eukaryota > Metazoa > Chordata > Actinopteri > Beloniformes > Adrianichthyidae > Oryzias > Oryzias sinensis. The sequence goes on from CM074492.1 coordinate 27,381,229, forward strand.
GCTTAGAGTGGAACTCTGAGAAAAACATAGCCAAAATCTGTCTATTTCTGTAGCTCAATCTAAGTATATTCAACACCTGCAGTAGTCGTTCACTGTCTTGGATATTTGCATGATTTGGTGAACTGTCCGCTGATCCCATTCCGCTGGCACACAAAATAGCACAGTGCAAATAAGTTGCCGTAATTTTGGTTGATGGAGTGGCTGGACTGAGCTCCAAGCACCACTAATGCCAGCTCTGCAGTAGAGGCCAAGTTTCCACAGGACCTCCACCAGTCACTAAACCCATGTCATTCTCATAGATCCCAAATAAGTATTTTACCATAAATGATCTGATTTGAGAGAATGATGTACGGTAACCTGTCTGTTTTAAACTGAAACCTGGCTTGGCACTGATGCAGCAGATTGTCTTATTTTCTATTCTCTATCAGGGGAGGAAGGAAATGTGGTGGAATAGCACTGATTGCTCACAAAACAATAACTCACAATATTGCATTTTGTAAATATTCTTCCTTTTGAGCATCGTGCTTTTCTTTTTGGTGACCCGCCTGTTTTAACTGTCACAGCCTACAGACCACCAAACCAGTTATATTGAAGAGTTTTCTGAATTTTTATCTTCTCTTTACATTATGTACAATAGGATTTTAATAACTGCTGAGTTTACATTTTGATTAAAATGATGAGTTTTTAAATCTTCTGAGCAGCATGGATTTCTAGCAATATGTCACACAGCCAACTCCCAAAGGAGGACACACCCTGTACCTTGTCATTACCTACGGCCTGTCTGCTGGAGTGCCCCCTGCTGCCGACCTCGCTGTATCAGACCATCAGTGTTTTTTATTGTCACCAGTGAAATCCAGCAGGAAGTCTCAGTAAGAACTATGAGGAAGCGGTATTTAACTCCAGAAGTGACTGAAATTTTTATTGATATTTTTAAAAAACCCAACCCCCATTTATATTTTTCTGTGAATTAATCGATAAAAGAGAAAATGTGTTAATAAAAGCAGTAAATAAACACTGTCACTTCTTACATTTCAACCATATAGTCTGAATGTTATTTTATGGAACAATTAAGGTAGAACAAGAGCAAGTTAAATTGACTTTTGAGGAAAATAAATCACTTTTTTATCAGTTAAACTGGTGACAAAGAGGACCATAGAGCTCCCGCACTTTGATTCATTTTTTTATTAATAAGCATGATATCTCTCATTTTTATCTCCAAGAATACTGAATTTAGGACATGAAAAACTCTACTTCAATAGTTTAACAAGCACTCCCCCTTGTGGATGGGAATATGTTTCCATAAAGTTGTCTGTCGCTACAGGTGTACAGGCAGGTGACTCAGGATCTAAACCATACTGAAGTATTTCTGTAAAATCATGTTTGTGTTTGTGTTCAGAGGGAACTATGATGACGAACGGCCGTATGTGGAAGGAGACTGGTGCTCCAGATGTCCTGAAGATTTGGACGTCTGTCAAAACCACCTCTGTGGTACGCTCATGTCTCTCTAATCCATAAATTCATATTTCTGTGTTGACTTATTTTTAAACTGAAATGACAGGTGGATGAAGAAATTCAATTTGATCTCCAGCCTTCATGCCCTGAAGTGTGTGGTGAAAACAAACTATATTTCTTACATTTTCTTTGTTGTACTGTAAGACTGTATTAAACTCTGAAGAATTACATAGGAGCCCAGCTAATCAACATTAAAAAATGTCACATTGAAGATAAGATAAGATAAGATAAGATAAGATAAGATAAGATAAGATAAGCTAGGACTTTATTGATCCCGGAGGGAAATTTAGTTGTTACAGCAGCCAAACAAGAAATTTAACAGTTAGGAAAACAAATAACGAGAGAAAAGACAAAAGTACAAGTGAAAAATGGTGGTAAAAGTACTTAGTTCTTACCGCTGTTGGGACACAGAACCTCCTGTACGTGTTACAGAAGACCCAAATACAGAGAAGCAAATAATGCAAACTCAATTATTAGGTGACGGGAACATGACCATGATAAAGTTAAACAAAGCACAATCAAAAATGTGTTTACTGGAGAGGAACTATTGGCCTGACTGACCCATAAAAATGAAAGTCTTTTAGCTCCAGTGCTATTAAGTCAATTCAGTCACCATTTTTTTGGTGATACAGACCCCATGTTGGAACCAGACGTCAGTAGGCAGTGATTGGTCTAAGTTGGTCTGAGCCAACATTTCTATATTAAAAAAGAAGGATTTACTTACCCTCTACTTCAGTGTTTTTCAACCAGTGTGCCGTGGGAGATGGTCAAGTGTGCCGTGAGAAAATGCCCTCATGAACTGATCTAAAAGCAATTACCATCTCCAGGAAATCAGCTCTTTGTTCATCCAAACAGGCCCTGATAAAACACTGAGAAGTTAAGAATATGAAATATCATAAAATTATTTTTTCTTTGTGTTCATATGATTCTATTAAAGACATTTTGATAAGTTTAACGGGATACCGCGATTTAGCTGCAGCTATAACTGTGTAAGGAAAAGTCCCGCCCCTTTAACTGTCTCCACCAATCAATCTTGAAGGCTTAGTCACATGCCATCAGTCTGCCCAATCAGAAGTGGTTAAAGTATTCACTTCCTTGTTTCGATTTAGCGCAAAAAAGTCTCTCTGTTCTAAGAAAAATACCAGCTAAAGCTCGTCTTTAGCGGTGTAGCTTTCCACAGAATCTGGTATCAGACCGTGGTTCAAGTGAACAAAACAATGAAGCTCAAAGACGCTGGTCTTTCTGCGGTCGGCGTATTATCTGCACTACAACTCCCATGATGCATTAAAGTGACTGTCTTAGCGCACAATGAGTCTCTCCTCTTAACGTCTTAAAACAACGAACACACATCAAACAGTTTTTGAATCTTTTGACTTAATTTTTATAACATCTTTTAGAAAAAAACAGCTGTAGCTTCCAGCTTTTTCTGCAACAATTATCACAAAAATGCATGTGAGATTGCAGAGCGGCTGTAGATCAATACAGACTGAGCTTTTTCTTTTTTTTTATTTATAAATTTTTTTGGATGGTGTGCCGCGGGATTTTTGTCAAGGTTTAAGTGTGCCGTGGCTCAAAAAAGGTTGAAAAACACTGCTCTACTTCATATAATCACTTATTAGGGTGATTGGGGGGGGGTTCAGCCTGCGATGCACCCTGGGGGGGAGGAGCTACTTGGCAGTGGTCCCCCTCCCTCCCATGGTTGCTGTATGGAACCCCCCCCCCTCTCGGGTTTAATTGCACCTTTGGCATGTAGGAGCCTTGGTAGCGGGGGTGCTTGGACATCACTGTGAGTAATCTGGAGATAACTGCGGTAATAACTGCACCCCTTAATGCACACACCCTTTACCCCTCAAAAATACCCACTCCAATACACACACACATACATGCACACACACGCTCACACACATACATTTCACAAGGAAGGCAGGACCTCAGACCATCTGTCCCCTACCCCATCCCTGGAGGGGGGTACCAGGCCATTGGCAACGGCAGCCGTGTCCCTTGGGTGCTGGCTTCCTGGCAGCCTCTCTCCACGCAGGGAGAGTTCTCCTGGTCTCTGGCAAGACCAGGAGCCAGGGATCATATTACATCTGAGCCTGGGGGTGTTCGTGTCCCTGTGGTGTGGGTTCTAGTCCTTGCCCTGGAGTGCTGGGCCTCACCAAAATTCCAACTGTGGCTTTGCCTGGTTGAGCCCTGTTTACAACACTCATTGTGGGACCCTCTTCCCTTGGGCGTCTTCCTCCTGGGGAGGGGTGGCCAGCCCCTGTCTCACTCTCTCCTGGACCAATTGCGGGCTGGGTGGGTGGCTGGCTGCCTGGAGCATGGGGCAGGTCTTCCTTGGTGGGCCCTGGGACTGGGGTTGATCTCCTGGAGCGGGACCCCATTTCGGGGGGGGGCTGGTCTTGTGGTTGGGCTGGAGCTTGCACTTTTTGTCCCCCCATGCCTCCCTGCTCTCTGATTTTTGGGACCCCTGTGGTGATACTGCTGGCCCTGGCCTGGGTGTGTCATGTTTCGTCAAGTTCCTGTCTGACTTTTGTGTCCTCGTGTGTCGCTTCCTGTTTTCTTTTGAAAGTTCCTCCCTTTCCTGTTCATGTCTGTTTTCCCCACAGCTGTAGACCTAATCATCCCTGATTGTTCCCACCTGTGCTGTCCCTCCTCATATGTATTTATGGTCTGTGTCTCCCTCTGTCCTGTGCCTGATTATCATGTGTAGATGTTTTACCAAACCCTACGCCAATCTCAGGTTCTCAGGAATAAAAGTTTTCCAAGAACTCTGCATCTGAGTCCTCGCCATTCTGTGGTCCTTGTCAGGGTGGTGGATGAGATTGCCCGGCCGGCGGACTAGCGGATACTTCCTGTTTGGAATGCAAGGGGAGGAGTCACTCTAAACATTAAATTTGTTTTTTTGTATTCAACAGCTAATAGGCAGGTCGGAGACACCGATGAAGAGGAGATGACAACTGATTCACCCCTGATGACGGATATTGTAACAGCAGCAAGCAATACCCCTTCAGTCCATGACAGCTTTGCTGATGCTACCCCCACCATCTTTGAAAAGGAATCAGATGACACTCCGTCCCCTTGGAGCGCTATGGAGACCGTCTCCTCACCCGGACTTCAACCAACCCCGCTAGGAGAGGAGGAGGACTCAGAGCCAACCAATCTGGATGAGGAGAAGCAGAGGAAGGAAAGTGTACACCGACAGGAGAAAACGCAGAAAATTTTGGAACCAGCTAGAACCTCTGCAGCCCCAGTTTTAGCAGCTTCGTTCCTGTTAGCCTGCCTGACTGGACTCTTGACTCTGGATCTGTGAGGAGGTGGACATGGAGAAGCATCAGCTTTTCCCTTTCCTGCAATGACTGCACAGCTTTCTGTTAACCCACCCAGACTGTGTTGAACAAATTAGGTCAATTAATTCCCTCTCACAAGAAAACAGCAGCTGTTATCTCAACATCAGCATGAAGCTGCTCTAAAATCTGAGCCTAACGCGCTTCATTCCAGAGCTGCACTCTGACACACAGCTGATTTAACAGAAAACACTATTACACTGCAGACTGTATGGGTTTCTAAAAATAATTAACATTCACAAAGATTTTTTCGCATAGACTCTTGCATCTTCATTAAATTTGATTAGGAACTTGTAAAGAATGTCTCAGAAAGTTATTAGCTATTTTTTTAGGAGTGGAAACATCCAGTTAGGCAGATTTCCCCCTGATAGATTATTCCTGTGTCTGTCTAGTAAGGTTTGAGTTTAATGAAAGACCTGTCATCTCATTTACGGCTGTATTGAGAACAAACAATACAGACACTGCTGATGGATTAAAAAATGTGTTCTCTGTCAGTCTAGCCAATGAAAAAGTGAGTAAAAGACCAAATAAATGTGTTTGTGTCAGTTATCTTTTACTTGGCTTTACTTAGAATAAAATGTTTTCAGTTACGTCTATTGTTACCACTTTAAGAGAAGTTCTAACCATGTTAAGGAAATTTAAAATGTCCCAGTTTCAGACTCTAGGTCACTGTCAGGGGCTATGTCTGAATTCCCACCCTAAACCCTACATATTGCACTGTAGTGTATTATATAGTGTGTTTGCCATTTTGTAGTGCTGTCCAAATGTACAATTACCAAATCAAGTGCCCAAGAAATTTCCCAGAAGTCTCTGCGAAAAACCACTGTGCATCGATGCTCACTAGATCACGAATACCGCAATGCATTGCATCGGAATTTTTTTTGCCAAAAAAATTATTTTTAAATGTATTTTTTTTAAAAACCTTCAAGTTTTTTTATCTTGAGACAGTGGACTCATAGATAATTGTCTCAAAACGCTCATATTAATTAGAGTTTAACTTTGTGAAATCGATGACGTCGTGTCCGGCGTTAAAAAAAAAACAGTGAGCATGGTGTCCGAATTGCTTTTAAAATTCAGGGCACTACATAGTGCCGCATTATATCGTTTTTTTAGTCTCAGGGGTTAGAGTGGGAATTCAGACACCAACCAGGAAATACCATGTTTTGCAGCTCCACCAAAAAGCATTGGAGATATATCTCCATGACAATTAGGGGGTGGAGATTTTTTTTAATCAGTCATCTCAAATTTTTCAAACGTCTAATTCTCATGTTTAGGCAAGCAGGAGGAAGCCAAGCACTTGTAGTAGGGAAGAGTCCAACAGCTGAGCAAAACAGACGAGAGCTGAAATTTAGAGCTGGGGATAAACCAGTATTTTTTTTTTCCATTGGTAGTAACTATCTATTGAATTGTATTTATACATTTGGTCCCATTTATTCTTGGGATGCACATTAAATCAGCATAATATTAGTAATGGGAGATAAGTGCATTTAAAGGTAATCAGTGTGGCCTAGAGCAACAATCACATTCACACATTGTGATGGAAGATGTTGAAATCCCAGAGACAATGGTCTTGTTGGTCCTGTTTATAAAGTAGCCATGATGTGTGGCAGGTTTTTCTCTAATGAAGAAAAACAAAGGCTACATTAGGGTTGTGCTGATGGACGATACCATCGTCCATCGTGATGGCTGACTGACATCACGATGGAGAGACACCATCGTGATGCCACGCTGCGAGTTGACAGCCGCGGTTTCATGTGCAAAATATCTTGATCGGATCAATGGTCGGATTAGAATCCAACCGTGTACATGGGCTAGGAAAAACTTTTTCCGATTATAACAAACGTTCACATGGGTCACACTTTTCGGTCTGAATAAATTATTCGCACATGTGCAGTAGTGCTTGAAACACCGGAAGAGGAAATGAGTGCCGCTGAGAGGCAGCATACATAGATATCTGGCAGCTCGGTAACATACAAGATGATCCTCTAAACGTGCTTTTGCTAATGTTTTGGTTATTATGCAGCGCCTGTTCGCTCATCATTTTAATTTTAACCCGTTTTGTCAGTGCTTTTTTGTGTGGAAGAACAGAGCCGTAAGAAGCCAGGGTTAAGAGAGGCTAACAACATGTAGCCTTTGATGAACATAAAATCAATGCGGGAAACGCTGCAATCTGCAGCTTGGCTGAACGTTAATATGTGGGAATAACATTAGCCTTTATTTTGTCAGAACACAACTGGAAACAAAAATCAACATGATTCTTTGAACGGTTTCTAAGGACTGAGTGACATTTCTGCTTTGAAAAGCTCACACACCGCCCTAAAGCCGCCGAGTGAGCTGACGGTCCGAGCTCTGCCCAGACATACACTTTCACAGGAAGACACGGTTCTCCTGAGTTCGGTAGCTCGTTAAACTAGAGCTGCGGAACAGATCGCAGTCCGAAGTCTCCCACACATAGCGCAGACGTAACAAAGCATCCCCCCTTCCCCTCAAACACAAAGTCCGGCTGCTTTGCGACACGGTCGGTCTGTCCACTTGACTAATCAAGTGCAGGAGCGGACTACTTCTTTTCTATTTTTTTTTTTTAGTTAAAGTCACTTCCCTCAGTCTATATTGGATCATTGCATATGAGTCATTAGTTGGGAAATAAAATAAATGAAGTACTAAAGTGAAATAACGAATAATAATTATATAATAACAAAAAATTAACCCCCCCCCGACAATATCAACGTCCATCCCGATGGTTTACTGCAAACATTGTCAACTGCCAATTTAACCAACATTATTGCACATCAGTTCTAAGCCCGTGTGTATTCTACTAAATTCTTTTTTCCCCTTCTTTTAAATTAACAGCTATGTATTTATCTATGACATAACAAATCTTTCCTCCAATGTTTTGAATTATTGTTCAATGAAGTCCTTTTCCGGTGGTATTCTGTTAAAATCCATGAGGGTCAGTGTCACAACAGGGAACACGGGGGTTGAACAGGGTCTGGGAAATCTTGTGTTGTGTGTGCATGGCAATAACAGTTCAGCGGGTTGGCTCGCCATCAAACTCTTCTCACTTCAATCAAAGAAAATCTGTTACGGTTTCTGTTTTATTTCTGTTTCTGTCACTTCCTGTTTTATTTTGAAAGGTTCCTGTGTTAGACCTTGGTCGTGAGTCTTAACTTTGGTTCTCCTCTGTCCTGATTGTTTCCACCTATGTCTCGTTGTCTGCTTGTATTTAAGTCCTGTCATTCCCTTCCTCCTGTGCTGGTCCATAGATTATATTTCGGCTGTTCCTCTGTTTCGAGTGTTTTATAATGTTTTGAGTTTTCTAGCCTGCTTATGCAGTGGTTTTTTGGTTTGTAGTCTTTGTTAATATTAAAGCCCCTATCCACCTTGAACCGATGCCTCATCCTCTCTGCGCCTGGGTACCCCCCCAACCACCCGCTGTAACAAAATCTTGACGCATAACATAAAAAACCTGACCTGTGTCAATATGACTTAAAGGTAAATAGACTCAGTTTTACACCTTGGTATAGGTCCTTTACCTACTCATTGCATGCCGTGCCGTACGAGAACACACCTGGTTTTGCTAGCTAAAACTGGACCTCGTGGCCTCTTAGCACAAACCAACATTCCTAAAGAAAGCAGCAAAATACATTTAAAACACAATTTCACACACTAAATATTTTTAAAATGAATTTAGATCAATATAAGATACAGAAAATGAAATAAAAAATTTGAAGAGGAACACATCAAACCCACCAAATGTTTCATCAACTCAAAATCAGACCCGGTCGAGGCAAAAATCCAAAACAAAGTATTTTCAAAGTCAAACATCGATGGATATTTTAATAAAAGGAAAATAACGACAATGAAATACTCTCGCTCTTTTCTATGCTCTTTTCCTTCACTCCTTTTAGATTTTTTCCCCACAGAGCCTACTCACAAGCCGTATCATTCTTCTTTTTCTTCTTGTGGTTAAAATGGCGAGAGGGACCAATGACGAGGTGCAACACCGCCACCTACTGTGTAGGAGTGTGAGTTGGAGTGGTGGACTACCTAGCTAGTCTGACTGTCTCATGACTGCTACAAAGCTCATTCTGAAAAGAATATGAGCAGGAGAATCACTCCTGTTATAAGTAAGAGTTAATTGCCTTCGAAGTGTGCATTATCACTTTTAACGCATGTTTTGTGTTGGACGGTTTAGGCTTCCACGGAGTGCGTTAAAAAGTGATAATGCACACTTCTAAGGCCATTGACCCGCTTATACCATAGTCACTTACAAAAGAAATAAATATCAACAAGTTTTTAGTCCTTAATTCTTGTTTTTTCCGATTTGGATCGCTTTTTTCACGAAAAGCGAAAACGCGCCAAACCGCTGCACCACCGCTGCAGTCAAGATTCGGCGATTTAAAGCGATAAATATGCTGATCGTCCTGATAGGTTGAATAAACCATCAGTTTTGTGAGAAAGTTTCCCTCTTACCGCTTGTTTTTGTCCAGATGGTGAAGCTAAAGGTTGTTTTAAAAAAGTCGGCGCAGAGATACAGAAGATTTGAGATAGGTGACCGAAAGTTCATTTTGGGGCGTGCGGCTATCACCGTGCGTTATCACTTTTTAATGCACACCCAGCAGCAGAATCAAGTATTCACCCGGACCATGGTATAACCTGTTTTAATACATTCACTCATTCATCAATTCATCTTTCAAACGTGCGGGGTTGAGGTTGGAGCGGCCTATGGAGCAGCTACCAAAGTATAAAGATGGGGTAAACCTAATGACTGTATATGGGAACCTAGTGTGATGTCGCCCACAGAAAATGGCTTACTTCCGGTTTCAGCCAAATGATCCAGCCAACAAGGCCAAGTGGGCCCTATTGATTAAAAAGTGGGAAGAAACTATGGGCCCCAAATGGGTTTGTCTGAGGTTTCCATGGTGGTCCCACTTGTGTTTGCCCACATTGGCTTAAGAGGACACTCAGTGCTGTCCACCACCCTGGCATCCCCCCCGCTGTGGGGATGCTAGCTTGCTACCGTAGTGAGCCAGCCCACTGATTGTCCACTTGAGCCAAAACAGACAAACACTTCCTCCTTACTCTTTTGTTTTGGATAAGCGTTCACTCTGACCTGTCGCTTACCTGATGAAAGAAATTACCATGAACATTTTGACGACAGGCTCACCAAGTGAGTAAAAATTCGTGGGCCGTACAGATTTGCCGTTTTTTCATCTGCAGACAGGCTGTATCTATGCATAAGGGCAGTTGTGACTGAGGCTTTAAATGCAGACAGCTGTGAATAACGGACGGCTTGAACGGGGTGTGACTGTGACAGGGGGAACAAAAAGAACTTAAAAAACAGAACCAGGAATAAATATATAAAACAAAATGGCTTCACACACACCATGAGGAAAGAAAGGTAAGTGTCAAGTTTGATCACAGAAAGGCTCACAAACACAACCTCCGTGACAGACACACATTCAGAGCATAACTCTGTGTCAGTTTCCTTAAGTATGTCAGCTTTTTTGATCTGACTTTAGCTCTTTTGGGGGAAAAACGAACTGAAGGAGAATTTTTCACGCAAACCTACAGAAAGCTACGTCCGAAACTAATCTCAACGTGTAACCTTATCCCTTGTGCTATCTTGTGGGGTCCAGATGACCCCACTCCCAACGGCACGTTAACGTTGGGAGTGGGGTCATCTGGACCCCACAAGACAGTGCACTGAACCTTTTTTCTTCAATGATTTTTGATCTTCACTGGTGTCCATGGATTACATGAAATCTTTCCACCTTTATCCACCTTTGTCATGGTAGGAAGAACACGTCAATGTAAGGATTGGGGTCATCTGGAACCCACAAGACAGCACAAGGGTTAAAACTCTGGCTCTGTGTATGTCACTAACAAGGTTTTAAACTGTTTCCTCTCATGTTACTGAAGATTGATGGAGAGGAAGAAGGAGGCGAGGGGTAGAGGGGTGCACAGACCTAAGAGAACAACTGAAAGTTTAAAGAGATGGAAGTAGAAGGATGCAGCGGGTAGAGAGGTAGACATGGAAGATGGCTGAAATATTCATTGCTAACTGCTGTTAGTGCTCTCAGGTTATTTCTGGTGCTGCATGACTGGATAAGTGTGTGTTTGGGTGTGTGGGTGTTTGCCTGCAGCACTTTCAGCCTTTTTATAAACGATCCATCACTCCGTCTCTAATTTAGTTTTTTGTTTTTGTGCCTTTACATTCATTCTCACTCAGCTGTGTTCTCTCTATGGTTTTGACTGTTTAATCTTTTTCTATTATTATTATTTTTGTCTTAAATTAAATTAAAAAGCCAAATATTTATTTTTTTTAAACTGAACATTTTTCACAGGCAAAGCGGAGTGGGAAGAAGGAAAAAGATAAAAACAGAATTCATATGCCATATGATATGTACTGATATTAATTCATTTAGTAGGATTCTTTGTGTTTTACACAGAAGCAGAGCTAGAGCATTGTATAGAGGGTAGGGGGCAAAAGATTTTGGAAGGGTGGCAAAACACCCATTACATAGGCCATTACAAATGAAAGGATCAAAAATATGTATTTCTAACAGTTTCACTATTGCGGCTTTTATTTCATATAAAAATGTTGCTTTTGTTAATTTTGAAATGCCCAAAGAAGCTTGTATTGATGATTTCTGGCCAAAGTGAAGGCCTGCAGTACACGAGAAGAGTCAGAAGTTATGGAAACATTCCTTTCTGAGCAGTATTTCCACTTTTTTTACCTAGCTATTGCAAACCCAGTGAGCTTACAGAATGTTCATATTTATCCTAGTCATACTTCTAGCATCTGTATTGTGAACTCACTGTTTATCCAGTTTTCTGCAAACCACAGAAATCAACACATTCCTTTGTCTTGTGATGCGAATATCAATACATGGTCCACAAATGGAAACAATAGATTTATTTTTTAATTGTCATTTGAAAACATGAATGAAAAATCCTTTTAACAAATACATTCTTTTTTTTTAATTTTGTACAGGTACATTTTTTATTTTAAACAAAAACAAAATATTTTTGACACAACATTCAAATCTGACGTTTTGTCTTTTAGACTGTTGTGTTCTTTTTGGTTAAATAAAGTCTATCTTTTTTAAGGTATTGTTTGAAGCACTGTGAAAAAGGGTTTTCATATGTTGAGAGCACACAACACACATCCCTCACTGTGGTTCACCTTCAGCCAATTGGAATTGACCCAACAAGCTTCTGATTGGATGCATTTTTGCATGCATCACTTGAACATAAAAAGGCAGACAGTAGAGACACAACAGGAGGAGAAACTGACAAAGTTTCCAGAAACCGATTATTTACTTCCTGATTAATTTTATACCTTCTTACCAGCATAATCTTCTTCTTGCATCGAGCTCTGCTGTCACTCCCAGTGCTCCATTGTGTTTTCCACACGTATCTGTTTTATTTTACATCTCCTTTCTTTTCTGTCCCTGCTGAAGCTTCTAACTTTCCTGTTTTATCATACAAACTGATGTTCCAGAATTTTTTTTATTTGTCCCTCAGACTTTGGTCACAGTGAGCGGCTTTTCCTCAGTAAGTCTGATTCTGTTGGAGGGTTCTTTTTACTCCTACATTAATTTCCTTTGCTACTGTTGCCTTTTGGTTGCTCAGTAAAGAGATATCACAGAAAACCCCTCTGGAGAATATGTTGCTTAATTTATATAATCTGGCCACATTGTGGAATAGTCTGGATCTTTTTGAACTTTTACTTCTCTATATAAATGTAAAATATTTTATATAAGTCAACAAAACTTTTAGTGCTGGTTCTAAGAACATGCCTCTGAGTTTTCACTTCTGACTATCTTGAGATTTATTAACCTTCACATCCAATAGAATGTGAAGGATCCTTCAATGGATCTTTGATAGTTTCTATGATTGATTTTTACTATACAGATGATATAACCAAGATAATGTGTTGAAGACTAAGGAAAATAGGATCAGGACTTCAATAAGGCTTGGATTTCATTTTTGCTAAACTAAAAAAGGTACAGTATTATAATTTGTGTTCTTTAATTAGGATTACATTGAAATTTTGGTAAAATGTGCATAAAAACATTTTGTAGCGTCCCGTACTGACCTTGTCTGTCTCCTGCTGCCAGAGTCCCATGATGCAGCGTAAAATCCGCCCCTGGATGACCACAACAGCACTGACCTTCCCTCCAGCGGATCATGTGCTTGTGCAATAAAAGAATGTCCTGAATACAGCAAAGGAAAAGGAGAAAAATGTGGAACAGCTAGAAGAGCAAGATAAAATTGGGTAAAGAGGATGAAAGAAGCGTTAACTAAAGCTGAAAACGATTTGCAGTGACGTGACCGCGGTTCATCTTCCACCCTACCCTGTCCTCCTTTTATTTCCTCACGCCAATAATCCATGTTTTCTGGTTGTTCTTGATTTTTTTTTATGTTAATTTACTTATTTGTTTCCTTGCATGGTTTTAACAATGGGAACAAATCTGGTTGACTTATAAGTAATTCAATTCAATTAAATTCAATTAAATTCAATTCAATTCAATTTTATTTGTATAGCCCAAAATCACAACAACAGTCGTCTCAATGGGCTTCAAAGTAAAACATGAACTCAAAAGGATTCAGGAATACAAAGAGTTCAATAGAAAAATACTAAAATGAACTAACAAACTGACTAAGCTATACTGGCATCCCTGCCCTTAGACCCCCCTTCGCGGTAAGGAAAAACTCCTAAAAAAACGGATTCCGGAAAAAACGAAGAAACCTCAGGGGTGCCCACATGAAGGAGGGATCCTCCCCCAGGACGGACAGCCGATTCACCAGAACTCTTAGAGAAGAATTAATTTATCAAAAACTACAACTACATATATAAAGTCCAGCAGACAAGCTTCATCCAGCCGTGGTTGGGGGGACAGTCAAAGGCGCGAGTCGAGCCGGAGACAGGAACCACAACCAGGTGTAGGAGCAGGAGCAGAGATAAGGTACTCGGTCAGGTACAGAGCAGAGACGAGCCAGAGGCAGGATCCACAGCCAGGTGTAGGAGCAGGAGCAGAGACGAGGTACTTGGTCAGGTACAGAGCAGAGACGAGCCAGAGACGAGCCAGAGGCAGGATCCACAGCCAGGTGAAGGAGCAGGAGCAGAGATGAGGTAAACGGTCAGGAACTGGAGCACCGATGAGCCAACTGGAGTCTGGAAGCACTCCCACTCCCCAGGAGTTTAATTTAAACAAATTAACATTAAGTTAAATAATCTCTGAATGTTAACTAGTCTGATAATAAGCCTGTCCAAAGAAGAATGTTTTCAGTCTAACTTTAAATGTAGAAACTGAGTCGGCCTCTCTTACATGAGCTGGGAGTTTATTCCATAAGACAGGGGCTTGGTGGCTAAACGCTCTACCTCCAACCGTACGTTTACTAATTCTAGGAACCACAAGCAGTCCTGCATTTTGCGAGCGAAGTGTTCTCATTGGATGGTAAGGGACTATGAGGTCCTTAATATAGGACGGGGCCAGTCCATGTAAGGCCTTATGAGTTAACAGAAGGATCTTGAACTTTATTCTAGAATCAACTGGGAACCAATGGAGCGAAACTAACACAGGAGTGATGTGATCTCTTCTGCTAGTTCCTGACAACAATCTAGCTGCTGCGTTCTGAAGAAGCTGGAGACTTCTTAAGGAACTCTTAGGACACGCTGCTAGTTACAGTAGTTACAGTAGTTACTAGTTACAGTAATCCAGCCTCGACGTAACAAATGCATGGATGAGTTTTTCAGCATCACTCTTAGAAAGCATATTTCTGATCTTAGCAATATTCCGCAGATGAAAAAAGGCAGTTCTACATGCCTGAGATATGTGAGCCTTAAATGATAAATCCTGGTCAAATAAAACCCCAAGGTTTCTAACTGTGGAATTGGGGACTATACTTATGCCATCCAGGGAGACTATCTGAGAAGACAGAGCATCTCTGAGGTTTTTAGGTCCAAGTATAATGACCTCAGTTTTTTATGGGTTCAAGAGGAGGTAATTAATTGTCATCCAGGTCTTGATGTCTCTGATGCAGGCGTTCAGTTTCTCTATCTGGTCATTCTGGTCAGGTTTCATGGATAAATACAACTGCGTATTGTTGGCATAACAATGAAAATTAATGCTGTGTTTCCTGATTATGTTTCCTAGGGGTAGCATATAAAGCATAAACAGGATGGGTCCTAAGACTGAGCCCTGTGGGACTCCATAGTTGACTCGAGTGCACTGAGAGGAATGTCCATTTACATTAACGAACTGATACCTATCGGACAGATAGGATTTAAACCACTGGAGAGCAGATCCTCTGATCCCTATGTCCTGCTCTAATCTATGGAGTAAAATACTGTGGTCGATAGTATCAAAGGCTGCACTGAGGTCCAACAGGACCAGAATAGAAAGTAGTCCCTTTTCTGAGGCAAATAACAAGTCATTAGAGAGTCTAACTAGTGCAGTTTCCGTGCTGTGGTCTAAACCCTGACTGAAAGTCTTCAAAGTGGCTGTTGTCCTGAAGGTAACAGTAAAGCTGCTTAACTACAACTCTTTCTAGGATTTTAGAAATAAAGGGGAGGTTTGATATCGGTCTTGGATTTCTACTTGGAGAATCGATCGATAACAGTAAGTATGACCATGTTGCCATGGGAGGGAGGAAGTCCAGTGACGAAATCCAAGGTGATGTGGGACCAGGGTCGACTGGGTGTGGGTAACGGATGGAGGAAACCAGAGGGAGGAGAGTTGGATGACTTAGACCGAGCACAGGAGGTGCAAGCAGCAATGTATTCCCGCACATATTTCCCCAATGGATAGCCAGAAAAAGCGTCTGCGGAAAAGGCTAAGGGTTCTGTGGAATGCCGGCTTGGCAGGAGATACCTGATGTATGTCCCCAGGTGAGTACATCGGATCTAAGGGAGGATGGCACAAAAAGAGTTCCGTTGGGACAGGTACATGATTTGGTTCTTCACCTTGAGCTTGTAGGACTCTGG
This sequence comes from Oryzias sinensis, assembly GCA_037389245.1. Taxonomy (NCBI): domain Eukaryota; kingdom Metazoa; phylum Chordata; class Actinopteri; order Beloniformes; family Adrianichthyidae; genus Oryzias; species Oryzias sinensis. The sequence continues at coordinate 27,397,084 of CM074492.1, forward strand.
TCTCAATTTCCCAGGTGAGATTTCCCACTATGCAGGTGGGAGATAGGATGGTGGTGAGCTGAATTGGCGAAAGAGAGCGTCCGGTTTGATGTTATAACTGCCAGGCATGAAGGTAATGGTAAAGTCGAAACGGTCAAAGAAGAGGCACCAGCGAGCTTGATGGTAGTTGAGTCTTTTGGCCATGCGTAGGTACGCCAGGTTCTTGTGGTCAGTCCAGACAATGAATGGTTAAACCGCCCCCTCCAGCCAATGACACCATTCCTCCAAGGCGAGTTTAATAGCCAGCAGTTCTCGGTTTCCAATGTTCAGGAACAGGAGCAGCGTGGTAATTCTGGCGGAGCGGCTGGGAGTAGTGGTGTGGCTTGGAGTCATGGCGTCGCTCGGCTAGAGGCTTTCGGTCTCTGCTGAAACTCCTTCGGCTCATGTGGAGATACGACCCAGGTCGGCACTCGTGGAAAGCTGTCCTGTAGACGAGGTAGAGAACTTGATTTAATACATAGCCTCGTGAGTTTCTTTTATTGTTGTTTTTCCAATGGCCAAATGCTGCCCATGACAAAGTGAGGGCTTCTTGGAATTTTATAGCACCCCATGAGGGCACTGCCTGTAATTATCCTCCCAACTGCACCTGAGCCAATTAATCCTGCTACATTTATTTAAAAAAAAACTCTACAAAACATTGATAATTATGTCTCCATGTCATGAGATCAGTCAGAGACTCTCCCAGTACGGTGAGATTCGCCATATTATAGCAGGAGCTAACTCGGGGGTCGGCACCCCGCGGCTCAGAAGCCGCATGCGGCTCTTTAGCTCTGCCCTAGTGGCTCCCTGGAGCATTTTCAAAAATGTTTGAAAATCTAAAAAGATGGTGGAAAGGAATATATTTTTTGTTTTCATATGGTTTCTGTAGGAGGAAAAACAAGACACGAACATTCTTAACATTTTTCCAATGCTGTAAGAATGTGTAGAATAAATATTGTAACGCCCAGCAGATACATCACTTCCAGCGGGAGAAACAGGAGCCAAGCTGTCAACAAGTTGAGCTGTCAATAAACTGGCTGCTGGAGAACTGTCCGTTTCCCACACACCACACGACTTTGAACAGTCTCAGGATATAAGAGACAGAAAGAGAAGCTGAGAGGGCATTCTCCTTTCCGGCACAACAAGTCCACTTATTTGAACAAACACCACATTGAACATCGCACAGCCGTCATCAACCTCTCCCCTTCCCACACTCATGGTGCAACATAAAGAAACAACATAACAGGAAGAATAAACTAAAGTGGAACAACAAAACTGCCATATGAAAAGAAACGTGGGCAAACAGAAACGCTCATGCTGAGCCCTAATTAGATCAGGAGACTCACCCCACAATCCCCTGCTGCTAACAGACCTAAAACGCACATGACCGCCACCACAAATTAAATTAACATTTCTGTCAACGAAGATTTGCGTCATAGCCTTGGACACACGTTTCTACCAGCAGGGCTTTTATTTATTTATTTTACTTTTAGCGGACCGCTAGGCAGGTGGCTGATGGAAATCGAACCTGCGTCAGTTCTGTGCATTGCTTCATGAAGTTGAAAGCAAATATTCTGATCTCCTGCTACACAGCAAAGTCCGATGGCTGTCCAAGGGTGATGTTTTCCGTCACTTTGTCGTCTGTTTAGAACACGTGGAAACATTGCTGAAAAGCAAAGACCTGAACTACCCGCAACTGGAAGACAGTGGCTCTAAAACTTTTTGGTGGATATGACTGTGACAAGCCACCTAAACGAGCTGAATGAAAGTCTCCAGGCGCCGCAAATGCTTGAAGCTGTTTTGTCCTTCGAGCGCAGGCTGACTGTCTTTGCCAGAGATGTACAGAGAAAGAAGAGGATGCTGCGGCGTTTTACCCTTGCACTGACTTGCTTGGCATTTGCACAGAAATCAAACTTAACCGTCTTCATTTGATTTTATATACTTTACCTTTTAAAAAGGCTGTTGATTTCTTTTTTATAAAAGCAGGCTGCATTTTATTGCACTCTGTTTAGTTCCCAGAGGGGCATGTCATTATGGACGTTCCATTTTGTTGCTTTTTGTTCGAATCCTCAAAATAAAAATGAGATCAAAAATCTGATTTCTTTATTGCATTTCTTTAATTTTATCAAAGCAATGAAACATAATTCATTGATATAATGAATTTAAACTTGCACAACAGAGCAGTCACGTGACACGTCGTTCTCCGCAGAATGCACTGCAGGGAAAATAAACATTTAATCATGAATGCTCATTATGTATTTGTAGCAACGTAGTCATTTTGATAGTGGGTTAATATAGCTAATACAGATACATATTGCATGTGTTGCCTTCATTATAAGGCTTAAATAGGGCTTTAAATATTTTGCGGCTCCAGACATATTTGTTTTTTTCGTCCAATTTGGCTCTTACTACATTTTGGGTTGCCGACCCCTGAGCTAACTGAATGATTGTGCATTGACATTGAAATGGACTCTCGTAACACAGGAACTGCATTCATCGTGAACAAAGCCAAAGAGAACCCCTTTTTGCCAAACGTGTTTTGAATCTCACTTTATCTTAGTGTCTCCAGTTCACCCATGTAAAACCCATGCTGACAGAAGATCAAGTGATTAATGCTACTAAAAGACATACTGCTCCCCAAGACTTGTCCTGCTACCTGCCTACCAGTCCTACTGTGACCAGTTCTTTTGATATTGCTGCAGAGGACAGTGATCTAAGAAGCACAGACAAAATCCAGTGGACATCGAAGTAGACTTTGTGGATGTTGTGATAGAACTGATATGTAGAGTGAAAGGACATAGGTGGTCTGTTCAGCAAAATACCTACAAGAATGAAAGTCATACCAGCTTATAGGCGGCAGAAAGTTACACAATTGTAGAAATTAATTTGTTGTAATGATATTTGATATGATTATTTGTCAGCAATAGTGATCGCAATGCAGGTTACATGCAGCGCTTCACAGTATGGCTATCTAAGAAAGGAGAAGTCTATGCCATATGCTAGTCTGTGTGTGTGTGTCAGTACTTTCAGATCCCGCTAATTCAATGGAGCTTAATTCATCTGCATTAATTTGACTTACATAATCCCCTCCATCTTTCCACCCTCAAGGTGTTCCTCCGTAATCAACCTCCTTTCTCTCTGAGGGTTGCAGCTCTCTAGATTTAACACTGAGGATTTCTAAACACTTCTTTAGTCCAATAAATAACTCCATAAGTTGACAAGTTACCTGCTTACCACACATCTTTTTGTAAAAGGTTATAAGCCTCATTTATTTTGTAATGTTTGATGTGTCCTGCAACAGTCTCACAGCTGTAAGCTCTCTGCCCTCTCCATTCTGATGCTTCCACTGTCAAACAAATAGATCCATGAATGTCTTTGTTTTCCTCATCTGAGCTGGAATCTGGATCTAATACGTGCTAACAACATTTAGCTTCATGCACTTAAAATCAGTGTAGTCAATGCTGCAATGTGCATCTTGGCTGTATGTAAATATGTGGGAATAACATCAGCCTTTATTTTCTCTGGACACGACTGGTAACACAAATCCACATGATTGTTTACACGGTTTCACAAGATGCAGTCTAAAGCCACTCCTCTGCTCGGAGACACAGTTCTACCAGGAGATACGGTTCTCATGAGTCCGGCAGCTGGCTCACGCAGGGCATGACGCGTTTTTATTCTGATCAGGCATTTATTCTGATTACTTTTGTCCATGTAACCACAGCTATTGTCAGGCTTCTGAAGAATTTCAAGATGAGCTGAATCAGGTATGATCAAACAGAGACACATGGAAAACAAGTAAGAGAGTCGTCCTTTCCTAAAGACCAGGGTTGGGAAACACTGGTCTGCGGGATTGTTTGAGGTCGGTTTTTGTTGAAGACCAAAGACCAAAGTGGAGCAAATCCCTCAGTTTTGAAAGGTGCGGTAGACGAGTTCTTACCAGGGAGTGAGTATGACAAAAACTGCTTGTCCCCCTGTGGGTGTCAAAATCCAGGTCTCATAGGCTGCTGCTGGTTTTCCAAATATCTACATCTTAAATGTTGCTAGTTACCTGGATCAGGTGTTCTCCACCGGTGAGTGGCTGTAATGACAATATGTTTAAAAAAGAGACAGGATAACAGTCCTCAATGTCTGTAACAGAATGTCTGATACCCCCCCCCCCCCATACAGTGGGTAGATTTGTGTGTGTGTGTGTGTGTGTGGGGGGGGGGGGGCTTAAGAATGTAGAGAAAAATAATTTATTGGAAAATAGAGATTTTTTTTATATTTCCAATTAATATCTATTGCATGTTTCTTGTGAATCTGTGTGAAGCTGATGTGGCACATTTGGAGAATCGCGGCACATTTAGCAGTTACAGTGATTTTTTATTGTAAGAAAAATGAGCAAAAACAATTAAAATAAGCTAATAAAAACAAAACCAAATGCCATCCGTCTTCTAAACTCGCTGTATCCCTTTTGGGGTCACAGGGCTGCAGGACCTGGCCACGGCTGGGCGAAGGCGGGGTTCACCCTGGACAGTTTAATTATAACTAATCAGAGCTTTTTCTCCTGTCCAAATATTTAAGGTATTTGATGGTTAGCCTCATTTTTGAAGTGATGCTTCCACTAGAGGGCGCTAAAGAGCAAACACAGTTATGAAAAAGCTGACTTTCTTTCTGCGTGTGTTTCGCTGCAGCCACAGTACAGAATGAGCACACTCTGTGCTCTGGATCCTAAAGCCTGAAAGCCAAATCAAAGACAGAATGTCAACACAAGACAAACACAAACACACACACTAGGATGATAGGCACTGCTGAGGAGAGAGAGGTGGAAAAGACACAGACCAAGGAGGGAAGCAAAATGCTGAATGGATGCTTCAGCTGTTTCTCTTCTCAACCAATCAGAGCAGCTGCGTCCTGCTTCTAGCATCTGGGCTCTGTGATTGGTCAGCTGCAGCAGAGATGCAGACAGAAGAATAAACAAGAAGGAGAAGAAACAGTCGGGCAGGGAAGGCTGTTCTTTGCACCTCTCTCTTCCAGTGCCTCATTGGTTCTTCTGTCACGTTTGCCTCCGCTCTCTGTTTGCTTGCTCATGCTGCTTCCTGAGCCAAGAGTAATGGCTTTATTTCATGAGATAAACCTGCAGCCCACCGACTGCAGCAGCTGTTTGCCCAGCGGCATCGTGGGAGTCGCATCTCCTAGGTGGCGCAGGAGGATGGCTGATGGACTGAGGATTGTAGGTCAGCAGAGTTTGGAGATGTGAGCTGGTGGCCAGACGAGGCTCAAGCGAACTCTTGCTCTCTTTGGTTGCCTCTCATCTTTCGGTTTTTGCCTCAAATCAGTCGCACATTTCTCCATCCGTGTCGCTCCTGACCTGCACCTGTCTGAGGAGGTGGCAAAATGGGCTGCCGTCTTACTCGAACCAAGGTGAGTATGCTTCTGCAGGTGCGTAGTGTGGATGGATGAGAAGCGGAGTCAAAACCAGATGTGGGTGCACGGACGTTTGGCTTTCAGTTTGACAAACAAATCCCCAAATCAGGCAGCATCTGATGACAGGAGGCTGTTTTTCTGTCAGCATGGAGAGAGAATAAAGAGGAAAAAAGGCTTGTGGAGTTTCTGATGGTTCCATTTGAATTTTTCTGAAAAATACAAAGAAACGAAATGTTTTTGTCAATTATATTCAAAATATAAAATGAATAAAATAAATCTCGGTAATTTTTTTTTGCATGACTAATCTTTTGAGGATCTTCGACTTCTCTAGTGTTTTTATCATCTTCCTAAACGCATAGCTTTACATTTCTTCATTGACTCATCCCCACAAACTGTCACAGTCTGAGTTTTGGACAGTTCATCCTCCTGGAAATGTCATCAGGATGTTCTGTTTTACTCTCCACCTTTCAATTGTTTTAAATGAACTGAACCAAAAAGCAAGTGAAAATAAAGTCAAGAAGATATTAATGTCATCTAAATTTTCCCCCCCAAAAATAATAAAATTAATAAAAAATAATCTTATTGGATCCTTCTGTATTTTTGATATGAGAAAATAAAGAAAAAAAGTGAATAAAGCTGACTGTATCCCTACGTTAAAACAAAATTAGATTTTAATAGCTCTGCACTGTATTCTATTTAGGCAAAAAGGTGCTTTGGAAGGTTTTTCAGGCAGGATTCCTCTGTTCTGACACACTGCTCCTCAGGAAAAGATCGTTCTTCTGTGAGCAATCTGGACTTTTTTCTGTTTTCACCAGGTTTAGGTTGAGGTCTTCATTTGTGTCTTTAAGTGTTTGTTTTTTAGTTCTTCATTGTCAGCTCATCTGCTCTCCTTTGTCACCTTTTTGGGATTTGATGGGTTTTTGTTACCTTTAAGTTAGTTTATTAAATGTTCAAGTTTAGACCACCAGGCCTTGTCTCCAGTATTTTGGGTCCTTCACCGCTAGTTCCTGACACCTTGTAAATGATTTGAAATGGTCAGGACTTTATTTAGGATTAATCAAAATAGAACATTTTATTTTTAAAAACCAAACCGAATGGCTGCTTTGTCTTATGTCATGAGTGTTGCTGCATTAGCTTTAGGGTCAAAAGTATAGCAGTGACTCCTCAGTCCGATGTGAATACATGGGCTTTACTCTTTCCATTGATTCTTTAGCAGTTCCACTCAGCGGCGTTCGGTGCAGTCGGACCAGATCTGCATCTCAAAACAATAAGGAACACTCAGAAAGTCTGCGCTGCCTAACTGTGTGTCACACAAGTTCTTCTCTTTGTGGCTGGTGTTGTTCTTTAGCAAACGAATCCGGAGTTTGAGGTCCGAGGTGAAAACAGCTTCTTCTTCCTGTTTTTCATTCTCCATCTGTTAGGTTAGGAGGAAGCTGGACCCAAAAATGCAGACAGGGACTTAGTTTGAAATTGTGAAATTTACCGTAGGAGGAAGAGGGATTTGGCTTTGGTTCTTTGGCGTTGGCTTTGGTTCTTTGGTGTTGGCTTTGGTTCTTTGGCGTTGGCTTTGGTTCTTTGGTGTTGGCTTTGGTTCTTTGGTGTGATCTTTGGCATGAGCTTTGGCATGGGCCTTGGCTTTGATCGGTAAGTCCTTCATGGAAGCAGACGAACCGTCAATGGCAGGATGGCAGGAGTACGAGGACCACCCTGACACCTGACACCATCCTGCTAATACTTTTGGACTTCGACTCCTGCTAATGTCACTAATGCCTCTGTCTGAATTACTGATTCATTTTTTAGCTGTGATACGCCACATCCACTTTCAAAGTAATGTAGTCAGAGCAACTGGGGCTTAAGGATTAAGTATCTCACAAAATCTAATATTTCACATAAAAGGAAACTACAAGAACATTTTTCCATAAAAAGAAAAGAAATATTGTACAAATTCAGAACTGATGACATTTTTTAAAAAGAAAAAAAAAAAGAAGTCAACCAAATGACCCTCTGCTCAGTGTTTACCAACAGTGAGTGTAGAAAAACTGTCAGAGGAACAAGAACTCTGGCAAAAAGAAAAGATTCTGAGATTCTCAGTCCACATTTAAATGGGCTATATTATGCAAAATACACTTTTTGATCTTGTAATTATATTTTAATATTCGGTCATCACTATAAACAATCCCAAAGCGGTATTTTGATTCCTCATTCCTGAGTATTCCTCTAAAAACCTAAAACGAGTGGATTCTCACATTGTGACATCACAAAGTGAGGAACAGCCCCTTCCAGACTCCAAGGCCAGCACTGCAGAGAAACACTGATTAAATCTGGGTGTTTCTCATAAATTCTGGGGGACTCATCTCTTCACTGCCCACTTCAGACACAGAGCTCTGCAATTGTCATAAATTCTATCTTTCCATCTTCCTGAACACTAGGCCTTCATGTTGCTTCAAAGTCTTTCTTTGGATCAAACTGTGAATCTGTACTGATATATTTTTTCAAGTGGCAGTTCATTACTGGAGAATTACTGTGCAGGAAATCTGTTTTTATTTACCCTCGCAGATGGTCTGAAGCTAAAGGAGACAGTAGTCAAACCACTTTGTTTCCTTTTTCAGCCTCTGACACCTGAAGGAGGATTGTTGTTTTAATATTCAAATCTATGACTTAAATGTTGAGGGACTTCTTCTTTTTTTTGAAGTGGAAAACATTTTCCTCATCGCTGGTTTTCTCATTGATGTTTGTTAGTCTTTGTTGTTGATGACGTTGCCATTCTTCTTCAATGCTGCCGCAGAAAGTGGCGTCGCTGTGATTATTGTCAGTTCTCAAATGTTTCTTTCCTCTGACTCAAAGTCTTTGGGAAAGAGCTCGACTTTAGCCTTGGAAAAATCAGGGAAAGCAGTTCTGCCTTACAGTCATCCCAGAGCGCTACATGTTGGAGGTTTTGTCCTCCATGGATGGGTGTGTGGTAACACGTGTCATTTAACACGGAGACACAGAGAACTCAGAAGGCGGGTAAATCTGTGGCACAGAAAAGTGAAAAATGTGCAGCGACAAACGGAGCAGGGAGTCATAACGCAATGTGATGGCTGCTGAGGTGACCAGAACTGAGCACAACATGCAGGACGGCATGTTCAGTCAGTCACTGCACACATCAGTCTTCACATAATGGAGCCTCACGGGAATCTGGAAGTAAAATGTGGGGAAGCACAGGCTGATGAGGTAACCCTCTACTTTTCTATAAAATCTTGTTTAGCTGTTAAACCCAACATTTGAGCTCCACTTAAAGAAGCCATGTTGCACTGTTTGAAGAAGTCTTTTTCCTACATAGTTTTAACTATTGAGTCATTTTTTGCATTAGTCAAAACAGTCGCATTGAATGTGAACTCATTCTGACACTCCCAGTTCTCCATGTCTGTTTTTAGCTGTTTCTGGTGATGCCCAACATCACTGACACTGAAACTACTTTTACTCCTCATACTCTTTAGGTCCACCATCACACCTGTGCAAAAGTTAGAACCGCACAGGAGGAACAATTGCAATTGTTTGGGAAAGATTTCAGACTGGTTCTGAATTGAACAAGGTCAAACTTAATCCTCTTTAAATCCAATTCAATTCCATTTTATTTATAAAGCCCAATATTACAACAATAGTCGTCTCAGTGGGCCTCATACTGGTAATTGTACGTGAAATCATAAAGAACATGAAGTTATCAAACTAAATAGGTAATTGCTAAAATAAAATAAACAAACTAAACTAAACTGGGCATCCCTCCCCTGATGCTCTCCTACTCAGTAAGGAAAAACTAAAAAAAGAATACAGAATGAAAAAATGTTTTTTTAACCTTTAAGTGTCTTATAATGTTCAGACCTCTCTATACCGCAAGGTGGTATTTTGATCCATTCATGCATTTGTGAGTTTTCCTCTAAAAAACGGCTTTCTGAGCACCAGCCCCTCCCAAACAAAAAACAGCCCTTTCTAGGAAGAATCTGTGCTGCCAGGCTAACACACACCCACCTTCTCCTTGGAGCAAGCAGTGATCGGCAAAACACTTCTGTGAAGCTTCACAATGTGCACATCCATCTTTGCAAAATGTTGTTTGTTTTCGTGGGCAAAACACAGAGACGCTGCTGAGGCCGGCTCTGGGATGATGTCATGAAATGGGCGACACCCACAAAAAAGGCAGGGCCTCAGAGATCGAGTCGTCTTACTTACAGGCTGGAAAATGAGCTCGGAAAACAAAACACATCTTTATGAATGAATTTGTTCTTAAGTGTGCTAAAGGTAGTATATGATCATATATATGGATGTAGGTTACTCTGAAACACTTAAAGAAAGCAGGATACAGGCCCTTCAATTAACCCTTGTGCTATCCTAGGCACTCTACCATTGGGAGTTGGGTCATCTAGACCCACTAGACAGTGCTCTGAACTGTTTTTTCTTCAGTGATTTGTGATCTTCACTGGTGTCCATGGATTACATGAAATCTTTCCACCTTTATCCACCTTTGTCATGGTAGGGAGAACACGTCAATTTAAGGGTGGGGTCATCTAAGATAGCACAAGGGTTAACGCAGCAAGCAAGGCTGTCAGTCTAATGAAGACGATTAATGCTAGAAAAGGAAAACAGAAAAATAGCTCTTAGCTATAAGAGAGGTGCTGTCTTGATCGATGCTTCATTTGATTATTTTTCAGTAGACTCCTGGTTAACTCTTTACAACTAGCTTTGACTCCAGTGTTATAATTTCCATTATCGTGCCTTTTTAATTATTTGCACAATTAATGTAATTCCAGCAGATTCTGGAATGCAACATATTGGTGGATAGCTGAAATGAAAGCCACTTTTCTTCACATAAGAATCAGCTGATTCACGGTGATTGCATGAATGGACAAATGGCTTTTGGGTTTGTCAAAGAGCATTTGTTATTTAGGTATCACCGCTCAACATCTCGAGTGTTTAAGGGTTAAACGTGCTTTAAATAGGAAACCGTGTCAGCACAAATCCAAGCTCAAACTGAGCTTTATTTTAGAGAGTAGTCCAAACAAAACCACAGAATAAATGTTTGGAGGCTCATTTTTTATTTAAAAACAAAACCAACAACTTCTGCCCTTCCAATAAAGCACAATATTACTAATAAATGACTGTTCTTAGGCTGCCAAGAAACTCATGAGATCAAGCAACCAACTCTGATGTGTGATCCACTCCCCCCAGTAGGGCCAGTCATGGTGCAAGATTTCCTGACGTCAGGAGTTCTCAACATGCATTCAAAAAAAAAGCAAAAGGAATTTAGGCCATTTTGGGTAGAAATGAAAAAGGCAGACAGAGCTATACTCATTCTTAACATTTAAAGTTTATCGTTAGAGAATTTTGTATCCATATTTGACCCAGAATGCTTTAAGTTCCTCACAATTTATGTACTGAAAACCTTTACCTTATATTTAGGAAATCCAGCCTAGTCTAATGAGTATTTTGTCATTATTTTTCCCAAAGATCATACATGTTAAAGAACACACCTTTAGTGACTTGCTGCACATAATTACATGGAGGGCCTGATCATAGTGGGCCACAAACCATTATATTATTTTTTGATATGGGCCACTTAATGATCATCTTTGGCATCAGTAGAAATGATTCATTATTAGAAATGATATGTGACAATTTTTTTTGCTGCAACCAGTGACTCTGCCCCTCCCACACATGGCTGTGGCAGGGCGTTATATCAACTGTTTGCACTTAAAACTGCAGCTGCAGGTAAAAGTGAGAAATCACTTTTTTTAATGCAATTTCTTTCGCAGAAAACCCCAAAGCTCACATTGTTATCCCTTGAACAACCTAACTTAAACAAAGTCAGTTAAAACTGTTTTTTTGTGCTGGTTATTGTCTTGGGGGAGTAATAGACACAAGCAATGTTTTTGGTGATTTGAATTCCAAATAGGCTCTACTGTTTGAATTAGTTGGCAGTTAAAGGATTATATAGTTTTGTTCTTGTTGTTGGTTGATTTTGGTTTCAGTCACAAATTTCCAATGACAAACTTTAAATAATGTCAAATGTAGCACTCCATCCATTGTCTCTGCAATTCCAATTTTTTAGAGCAATGTATTTATAAAAAACTTGACATTGCCTTCACATGTCTGTATGTCCAGGTTTGAATGTAAAACCATATTTTACTAGATTTGATTTAAATTGGTTAATCAGGTCTATTTCTTTGGCCGTTGTCTATTATTGTGCGTCTGAGATACACTAAACAAGGTTTGTCAAACTTTTTATAATCTTGCTAACAGGCAAACAATACAACATCAGCACATCTGACAGTGGTTTCTATTCTCTAAGTAGCAAAGACAAAATAAGTAGTGTTTTCACTTCGATAAAGCATTAGAGATCTTCTTTTCATGTGCTAAAAATGTAATTGCTAAATCTGCTCTGTAAAATCATGGTATCAGAGATTGTAGACATAAAGTGTGTGGATGAATCTTTTATTGGAGGACAGCAGAACAGAGAACAAACTGTGACTGCACAGAAACTGGCAGTTTGACATTAATAAGTTGTGATGCATGGAGGGATGATGGCTCCATGCATTGTTACTTACAATAAAGCTCTTTGAGCTCATCAGAAATGCAAACAACATTCTGAGAAATTATTTTGGTAGTTTCTCATTACCATCTGATGCCAACCAATGTGCCGTGTGTTCATCCACTTCTCATTGTGCAGGAATAAAATAAAACGTGCACAGAGCAGAACATTTTAGGCTTTTGTTCAGTTGTTCAATTAAAGCTCACACTCTTTGTATGAAGCAAACAAAGGAAAATGTGAGTCACTCCCCACTTTTCAAAAATTCCACATCTTTTTATTTGATGAATAATACTGTATCTGTTAGACCACCATAAGCTGTCCAACTTTTAAACCATCTGTTTCTTTTAACTAAATACTGTTTTAATATTTTAATTTTGTTATGTGTTGATAAGAAATGAATACTTTTTTTATTTTTATTTTTAAGCCAAAATTCTTAGTGGTTAGATGTTGTCTTTGGCCAGCTAGATTATTGATATTTTTTTTCAATCAGTGCTTGAACTGGTTAACACTGCTATTCAAATGTTTGAACATTTGTATTAGAGAGAGGATATGCTCACATGTTTAACCGCTCCTCTGCTTTACATTAGCTTCCTCTAAATGTTAAAAAGAAGAACACATAGATTGGGTTTGGATTTCTCCAGCTGGAGTTGGGGGCCCGCATGCAAATGCATGTTATTCCTTCGGACTGTGCCCGCCACCAGCTTAAATGGAGTTTGAGTTGTGTGAGTTGGGCAGCGGTCAAATGGGGGTGCCTCGGGAGCCCATCCCCTTCCATGGAATCATCTCTCTGGAGGGAAAAAATCCTGAGTTTGTGGAGAAGGTTTTCCCTAGCTATTGCCTAAATATAGCTGGGCTCACCTTCAGGCATGGCTTGTTCTCTGACATAAGTCGTGAGGGTCAAAGCCCAAGCCTTTGGGTGTCTGACGGCAGTTTCAACCTACAAGCTGAACACCCAGTCTTCATAGGGTCTTTCAGAGGGGTACTGACAAGTCCTCTGACAGGGACCCCATCACCTCATGGTGGTACTTCATTATCCTCCTTGGGGACTGTAACATGTGCAGTCCTCTAGTGATTGAGAGGAATATCTTCCCTGATCTGACCCTGAGGAGTGTCCTGTTGTTGGACATCTGTGTTTATCACAGTTTGTCAATAGCAAGAAGAAGAAGAAAAAGAGGCTTGATTTATCCAGAAGGCAATTAAAATGCGGCCAGCTGCTTCCATTCAACACACCACTCAATAAAATGAAAAATAAAAAAAATAAAGCCATACCAAACCATCAATATTTAAATCTATTTGTTGCAAATAGTAAAATATTCTAAATTTATAATAAATCCATAAAATATTCCAAAAGACAAATCTACTACAGTAAAACCAGAAAATTTCAAAAATTAAAACTCACCTTTTGATGCTCAGTCAGGGAGTTGTTCTATGTTATAGCTTAAGGGACAAAAGACTTCCTCAGTCTGTCTGTGGAGCAGCGTTGGGACAGTAGTCTGCTGCTGAACACGCTCCTCCTCCAGGTGAAGGCCTGGTCCAGCGGGTGTGAGGGATTGGTCGCAATGGCCCTAAACTTGAACAAAGTCCTGTGCTCCACCATGTCAGTGGGACCAGTTTCCGTCCAACTATGGAGCTGGCCTTATGGACTTGAAACGCTATGTTTAAGTAGAAGGGAGTCCAGCAGTGCACATGGGATCGGGACACCCTGGACAGGAGGTCGGTGGTTGATTTTGAAGTATTTAAAGGAGACTTTTGGTTGTGTGCCTTGAACATGTGGGTGAAGGTAGGGACACAGCTGTCAACTGGTGGTAGGTCCAATCCCCTGGTGGGGTATGAAGACTTTACAGACCCAGTCACACTGTGAGGGTCTGAATAGGTACTGATGGGGGCTGGGGACACAAGCTAAAAAAGAAGTCCTTCCAAGTCTGGCTAGTTTAAGGGACTCCGGAGGAAGCTGACTGTCAGTTGTGAAGGCAAAAACTTTATCCTGGGAAGAGTTCAGAGCAGGTAGGAAGATTATGACTTTGACTACAGTTATTGCTAGGCAGTGGAAGGAATGATTCAAGGATCTCCTCAACTCTACTGACGCAATTTCTGTTAAGAGGCTGAGGACTCCAGGCTGGAGGTGTCTGTCAGTCGAGTTGAAGTCACAGAAGTAGTTGAGGAGCATCTCAGTGTCAAGCTGAAAGGGGTGGATGAAGTCAACACTGAGCGCTTGAAGTCTCAGAATGCTGTGGGGTAATCTAGATTGACATATCACTGGAGCAACACATAGCCATTTGGGACAGAACAAATAAATTGCCAAACTGAGGTGACGGTTCCCCCTTTTCAAGGAGGATCAGCAGGTGAGTTACAAGTACCAGGTATTCTAACTCCTCAGCCACTCTTGGAAAGTCTATCCCGGAGTACGGGAAAGGAGAATTTGGCCAGTAGTGGTTACATGAAACGGTGGACCAGCTCTACACTCTCCAGTCCATATATCTATCTATCTATCTATATATATATATATATATATATATATTGTGCCACGGCACACTGGTTGAAAAACACTGTATTAGAGCAACACGCTAAGTTTACATAATAATAGCGCATAAACTACGTAATTTTTGACCGACCAAAAAATTTTGAAGCTCAAAACCAAATTCACGTAAAGACTTATTGGCTGAAACCCTCGACGGACATCTGTGCACATCGATGAACGAGTTACATATGTCACCTACGTGTCACAAGAGACTAAAATTTCATCTGTAGAAAAATGCTCAAAATGTCTATCTGGTGGAAGCAACAAGGATGTGATGATGAATGATTGAAAAGTTCAAATGAAGGCGGTTTAGGATTCCTGGAGTACGAATTCATTTGTAGATCTTTTTTACTGGAATAACTCCATAGCTTCACTTGAACTACTGTAACTCTCTTTGCACTATCTTCTGAAAATGTTGAGTGTTCATCTTTTTTACTGGACCTGACACTGTCTCACTGTTCTGACTCCTGCTCAGACAAAAAAACAAACGTCATAAATTGTTTTGTTTAAAACCTTAGTAACTTATCAATGGCTAATCTTTATTGTAGCGAAAACAGAGCAACAGATCTCTCTCTCATTTACTTATCCCATCATTCAATGACATTAAAAAGTTAAGCTAGACAAAAATCATAAGTCATTGGAATGTATAAATATACATATACATATTTTAGAAAAGTAATTGACAGACAAGTAAGAGTAACCAACACCGATAAAAACTCAAGAATGGTCAAATTTACTTTCTAGTTGTTATTTTTAGATACTTTTATCTAGTTGTTGGGCAGGCTGCCCAACCGTAGTCCTCCACTATCATCCAGCCTCTTGTCTTGTTCTCTGCTATGCTTCTAGTGAAAAACTGGATAAGGACTGTTCTGTCATCAGAATAATGGTAAAACCTGAGTCTAGTTAGAAGCAGCATACGGGTCAGGAAGAGGTGGAAAATGAGTGGTAAATCCCAACGACCTTGATTGAGGAGCCCTGATGTACAGGGTGTCTGCATGCTGGACCTAATTAAGTATTTAATGACATGAAGGGCCTTGAAACTTCTATGAGTAGTGAACCTCCTCTCCCTGTCGGAAATAGCATCAACAGTTTCACTTCTTTTGGCATTTTTTGTGAGCTGGCTGTGATTATGTGCTGAGAACGAGGAGTGTCACATTTAGTGAGTTTTGCACTTTTGGACTCAGTGTAAACTGAGTCAAAGCATCACAAACAACAGTGAGAGAAAGAAGAGACAGATGAAGAGGGAGAAGCAGAGAAATCAGCCTGAGTTACTGTCAAAATGCAGTAGAGCGCGACACACTTCTCCAGGGTACAGGATATCACTCTTGACTGTTCTCTGTGTGTGTGTTGCTGACTTTGTGTGCATGCTTCTGCATGTTTAGAGCAAATTTCCACATGTATGAACCTTTATGTGCTTATCTGTCTTTGTAAGCATGTATGCAGTCAGAAGACAATGGTGGGTTCTGGGGTCAAAGGAGACTGAAGCCTGACCTACATGGTTGGTGCTGCGTCTGGAACCTGAATGCATCTCAACTCTCAACAGTATCACACGAGCTACCAGCATTAGGACTCAGAGGACAGAATGACTGGCCGGCCTTCAGGGCGTGAGCTGTCCTTTTGTGTTCTTAGTCGACAGAATGATGAAATGCTCACATTTTTTCACTGCGGATCCCATTTTTCTCTTAAGCTTTTCTGAGGCTGATGGCTTTTCATAAAGGGAATAGGTAAAATGATAAAAGTCCTTAAATTAGGGTTTATAAGAATATATCATTATATTAAGAATATATTTATAAACATATGATCTCAATGAGAATTTTTGCAGCTGTATAAAGTAGTCAACAGTTGTGGTTCTCTCAAGAAAAAAGGATCGTCTTTACTGTATTGAAATAATCTAGGTAAACAACAGATCACGTCAAAGATTTTCTTATGTAACCCCTTTACTGAGACAACAAGGGACAACCGTGGACAGGAAAACTCCCTCCAAACAAAAGATCAAGTAGAAGTTCTGGGGTGGAGACTAAGAGCTGCATTCTTATTTGTTTCATACATACCCTTCACTGGCATGTTGTAATTGGCTGAAAACACCTGATCCAGGTGATCAGCCTCAAGTAGGACGATGATGTCTGGAAAACATGTAGACACACCAAAAGTTAAGGCCTAGAGCTCCCCATGCCGTCTATAGCAGAACAAGGAGTACTAATGAAGAACATTTGTAGTGGCTGGTTGGGGTCTGAAATGGCAGTAAAGGAATGTCTTTTAGAAGACAAAAGGCAAGTGTTGGTTTCTGTAGGGAGCAAAGAACATAAGTGAAGAAGGAAAAACAACTCTAAATCCCTACAATTTCTGTTATGAAATGGAAAAAATGTTCTCATTGCAGCAGAGAAAGACAAGAACCAAATCACTGTCATCTGCTATTGGACAGAAAAGTTAGTTATTACTGCATTGAGAACTGGAAACAGTCAAATACACAAAATCACAGAAATTCAGTCACGCCTTAGTCCCAACAGCCCTTGGCATGTTGGCTGTCTTCGGGTAAAAAAATGTGTGACCAAGGTACCGTCAGTGCAGAGTGGAGCCACCAACACAAAAATGGCTGAGACAATAAAAGCTGGTAAAATTTTAATTTAATTTAAAATTTAAAATGAAAATCTACTGTTGTAGTTTTACTCTGATTAGCTGGACACATAAAAGCAATTAAAACAAAAAAAAAAAAGAGATGAAGGAATAAAAACAGGAAGGCCGAGCCGACCGCCCGTGCAGGAGGGGAGGGAAAGAGAGAGGCCGTGGACTAAGCCAGTAAGAGGCAGCGCACCTCACTCCAATCCGTGCTGAAAGCAACTAAAACAAACCCACACAAGATAAGGAAAAAAAACATGCCAACAAAACTTCCACTACACACTAAAAGGGAAATAAACAAATACAGTGAGGGAACTGGAGTGAGGAAGACGCTGCCACCAGGGCCCCCCTCACCGACACCACACGCACCGGCGACAATACACAATACATACAACATCACTCTAAAAGCACATTAAAATGTATAAAAAAAAGGGTGGGTACAGAACACGCAGTGGCTCATGACATCTGCAACACGTCCAGCCGCTTACAGCATCTAGTTAAAAGAGTAGAATATGAGTAAAATGTGATCTACGTCCTCCCAACAAGAGGGGCTTCAGCCATACATACCACCATGCAAAGAGGCAGCCACTGTCTGTCCACTCACTCCCTGTTTCTTATATAGGGACAGACACAGCTGTACCAAATCCCCAATCAGCAGGCCTACACCTGTCACAGGCAGACCTGCCGGTTACAAATGGGCAAACCTTAGGGGACACGCAGGTGGCCCATTCACACGAAAACCCATAGAGAGAAAATGTTCATGCACCATTTTTCTATTGGCAGGTCATAGGTTAAAGCAAAATTATTACAACAAAACTATGGTTCTTCTTTTTTCTGAAAGTGTTAAGTACTTTATGTACTGTAAAAAGAGAATCATAATCTGGGTTTGAAAAAGGTTTCAGAGGGTAACAAGATGAAATATTAATTTTTCTTTTTGAAACAGATTTTTTGAAATGTGTTGAAGTGGACCTGACAAAACAAACTGTGTTTTGTGTGTAGAAATGTGTCATTTGGTTCGGAACGCAACTGTACAAATAAAAAATTCTGATCTGCGTCTTCCCTTTTCTCCAATCAGAGATCCACATCCACTTTCATCTATTAAGCCTGTGAATGGAAACGTTTTCATCCACCAACATTGGTGGATGTTGGTGGACTTTGAACAATCAGACGATTATTACTCTTCTCTGGAGTGTTGCTTTAATGACATAAGTAATTCGGGGCTTTGCTTAACAAAAATGTTTCTTAAAGAGGATCAGTGGTAACTGTATCAGTCTGACTGCAGACATGTGCAAGTGTTTAACCATGTCTCTCATATCTCTTAATTTGTGCAGATATAACACAAGATATAAGTAATACTTTCTTTTGGTCACAATTATAAAGTAATTATGTCCTCTTCCTTTTTGCCAGGCAAAGGCAAAGGCCCGTGAACCTTCCCGGCATCACCACAGAGAGCAGTTGCACTTTGTTGATGAATATGGCCAGCCAATCACTGTGCAACTGGAGGACCAAAGGGGGCATGCTCACAGAAGGCGACACTCCCGGCGTGCGACTGAATGCAGTACCACAACAGAAAGACAATGGGAAGCCTTGAGAGCAATGGGATTGGTGGAGGGACAGGAAGTTCAAGAAGACAGCTACAGTGCAGGGCAAGTGCTGATGGAAGTTCACCCTTGTTATCACAAAACTGTTGATCTTAACCAAGTTTAGGACTGTACTGCATTTTTCAATTAATCAGTTGGTCAATCACTTGATTTAATCAGCAGAGTTATTGTCACATACATTGGCATACTTAGTACCACATGCAGTGAGATGTGTTGTCCAACTGAAAGAACCATCATGACAGCAGCCAACATTCTGGTGCCGTCTTCTTAGATAGAGCGAAAGGGGGAGGGGGGTCCATAAGAGGGAGGATAGGAGACAGTGCTGGCAAAAGGAACACACATCTGCACTCTCCCCTCCGCAGAGGTAAGAAGTGGCTGAGCAGCCAAGATGCAGCATATGCTGTTCAGAAAGGCTAACGAAAGAGCCAAGGCTAAAGCACTCAGCACTGGGGAGACGGATTAGAAAATAATTCTTAAGGCGTCAACAGGCCTGCTTTTTTGTCTGCCAGCTTAGTACCTGACTGGTTTGACAGTCCGTTGAGGTGCTTTATAAACTGAATACAGAACGATTTCATTTCAGTTTGCCCTTGATTTGGGGAGAGTTGCTTCAAGTGGATATCCCTTTTCCAAAAGTTCAAGCATCAGAAGAGGCAGAGAGCATTTGATCAAATTGTAATAGTCTTTCAGACTAACAACGGTAATAAAAGATCCACACGTGGCTCTGGAGTCTCAGGTAGCATAAGTTCTGCAAGGTTCTGTCCGGGCAGGAGGGGTCGACTTTTTTCGTTGTTCGAATTCATAGATAGATAGACCATCTTCTCAAAACCCTTTTTTAGTGTGAGAAAGGCACCAGGGTTGGAATAGGAGAAACAGGTTTAAGGGGTAAGGCAGGACAAAAGCCTGGACACAGGAGGAAAAACAAAAAGTATGTGTGGCTCCGGCATATGCAGGAAGAGAAATCTATTAATCAAATAGGAAAATGGATCAAATAAAACAAACATGAAAGTTAAGTCTATTGAAGTTTTAGTTGAAATGGATAAAATCTCAGTTGAGGGCTATTTTTAATAGTGCATCTTAAGTTTCTTTGTAAAAGATACCAATTTTCTCTTGCCCTAAGGTGTTCAGTAGAAAATCAATAGTGAAATGAAGTTTCCTTGTGTGTTTTGTTTCTAATTTTTATTAGGACACACTGGTGACTACCAAAAGTTATCAAACTCAGCATGACAAAGAAAGATGTTGTTTATATTTGAGGGGAACCATTTGATGGAGAATAAGGAGTCAAGTGCATTTGTGGCACAGCTAGATACTGTTTAGCTAACAAAAGCATAATCAAATGTAGTTCAACAGAAGAAAGATAAGAGCTTGAATACTTGAGGTTATGACACAAAACCTTTTTTTTATGACACCAGAAAAATAACTCAAATTAAGGTTGTTTCCTGTGTTGTTTTCTCTTTTTACCCAATTTCTGCTGTGTAACTCAAATACAATGTCACAAAAGTGGAAGCTGTAGAACTGCAGAACTGTAGTGAATGTTGTCGAAAGCCAGGACAAACAAACCTAAACTTTACTGTTTCAATAGTAGGTAAAAACAATTTTTATGTTACACACCTTAAGGTGGTGGGGGAATTTGGGTAAATATTTGATTGAAATGGAGCTCAACCTGTTTCCATTACAAATCTGTAAACTAAATATAAAAGATTTCACCATCAATTCCAAATGTTTTTCTATTAGCTATCATAGCTAAGTGTTCATCGAATACGTTAGAAGGACCAAAGATTTTCCTCCAAAAGAGACAGAAACACGAAAAGAGCCAAGAACTTTGAAGTTTTCACAAGGAATAGCAATCAGAATAGTTAATGTTTTAGCTCAAATATAGAGTAGATTGTACCAAAATTGTTATAGGCGTGGGGTTGTTTACTGTAGGCTGACTAAACAATTAGAATAGAGGATCAACATTGAGAATGAGTCTCAAGGATCAATGTAAAAGAACAGCTTAGATGTGAAGGTATATAAGAGATGTGTTTGTCTCAGAACAATGTCTGTAATTTGAAGATCTCTGTTAATTAATGTTTTCCATGACCAACTGAACATAGTATGTTACGTGGGGGCCATTGTTTACATCGCAAGGCACCATGATGTAACACTGAATGTCCAAATGCTGTCATAAATATTCATTTGTAGTGGAGTGCTCTGCTGAGGGAGCTGTCAGTGCAGGATGTGCCTTCATTAGCATGCTAATGGAGACTGAAACTATTTTTGGAAAGAAATGTGCATCGTTTTAGAAAGTAGAGTGCTTATCACATTGGTTCCCAGACAAGCAATAAATCTAGAACTTAGATGAGTCTAGAAGAAGAACCTAGAAGTCTGGATGACAGATGTTCTCGATGCACTAACATCTCTTCAACGCTGCCTCTTTGTGTAACTTGATCTTTTCCACTCAACAGACCTTATTATGGACACATGTCCGTGTCACCTGACCTCTACCCTGCCAGTAATCATATGTTGATGCAACCCGAAGTGTACTCATCTAACGGCTACATGCCCACATCATCAGATGAACGACATCCGTGTAACAGCTACCTGCCCAGTGTCTCATACAGCTTAGACCACCTGGACCGACTTGATTATCAGGTGAGTTGATTTGTAGAGCACTTTTCTACCTGGGTGTCTTTACTTTATGTTGCCCTTTTGTGTTCTGTAGATTTTCTTAAAAGCACTTTGCGCAACTATGAATGTAAAGTGCTAAATAGAAAAACATTGATTTGATTTTGAAAAGGGATGTGTCAAAAATAACTGCTAATAACTTACAATCAATTTGTCACAAGTTTCTTGGATGAGGTGGACTGCCTAAACGACAAGTTAATCAGCAATCTATTTCTAAGTTAAATTGCATATGGAGGTAGACTTTCAAGGGTGAAGTTTACATAATAAAACCACCTTCACCTTCTACTCTCCAGTTCACCAGTCACACTCTTGTTTAGACTATTTATTAGTTAATAAATCTCATTTAAAATATATAAAAAGTTCCAGCATCCATCCAATTATTATCAGTGATCATGCATTAGTTTTTTGTAAATATTTTTGGTGAAATATCCACATCCTCTGGTACAAACTGGAGGTTTAATACATCTCTGTTAAAAGACCAAAAATGTGTTAATTTCTTCAAATAAGAGTAGGAAACCTTTTTAGAATTTTACAATACTCTAGACATGTCACCATGTCATCTTTGGGAAATAGCTAAAGTAGTGATGAGAAGGAAAATAATTTCTTATTCAATAAAGAGAAAGCTGATTTATTAGAATTAGAGCATAAAATCAAAACCCCGGAGGCTGCTTCTGCTGCTTCTGCACAGGAACACATTCTGAGAGATTTGAAAAACTTAAAGCTTCAGTGAAATGACATCATCAATAAACAAACACAAAACTCAATAAATCCGGCAAATTTTTAGTTAATCAGCTTTAAGTTAATAAAGAAAAATCAACAATCACATCTATTATAGACTAAACAGCATATGTCACTCATGGCCCGGTAAAAATGTATAACATATTTAAAAATTTCCATAAAAACGTATACACATCACAGATCAATCCGTCTCTCATTTCTTAATAATGTAAACTTACCCAGACTAAATGAGGATCAAATCACAAACTTAGACTCACTGCTCTCATTGTCTGAACTTCATGAAGCTCTGTTACTTATGCCTAACAGCAAAGCTCCAGCGCCTAATGGCTTTCCTGCTGAATTTTAGAATTTTGGGAAAAGCTGGCACCAACGTTTAAAAGGGAGAATGTTTAAAAGCATGAGAGCATTTAAGGAACTAAAACCAAA
The DNA here is from genome assembly GCA_037389245.1 of Oryzias sinensis. Lineage (NCBI taxonomy): Eukaryota > Metazoa > Chordata > Actinopteri > Beloniformes > Adrianichthyidae > Oryzias > Oryzias sinensis. The sequence goes on from CM074492.1 coordinate 27,419,636, forward strand.
CACAGCCATCATAAACTTAGCCTCTATGCAGATGACATATTACTTTGCAGGAGTTGAACTGCTTCAGGAAAATAATTTATAATACCTTAACCATTTAACATTGGAGTTGTCACCAGCGACACCTCATGTAGTAAATAGTTGCATAACGATGCTAAACGGCATGGATAAACCACATGGATTATGTAAATTATGTAAGTTGCATAAACGATTGAAGTATCAGACAAAAGAATGTCAGCACTGGAGTTAAAGCTCCGGTGTAAAAGGGTTAGTATCTAATTTGTCCATGCACTGCTTAGGTTATGCCTAATTTAAATAATGTCCCATTCACCTAAACTGCATTAGGTTTTCATGCCTCTTATATTAATTATTGGGGAGATAAGCAGAAGTTCAAGTTTTCTCCAGCACATTTCGTAGATTATTGGTAGATTTAAGAATATTTATGTAATTTAAGTGTCAAACTCTTAGAAGCTGTTTCCTTTGGATCCCCATGAAGCCTGACTACGTCATGAGGGGTAATTAAAAAACCGTGTTGTTTTGAGCCAAACAGCAACTGGGTTGATGACCTTTAAGATGGCAAACAGTCAGTAAATGGTAGGGGTTAGGTTCAAGGTTGGGTTTTTGGGTTACGTTTAGGGTTAGGGCTTGGGTTAACCTTCTCGTGTACAGGGCTACCGGACTAGGAGATTATTTGGAACAAGCCGGGGGTGTGCCTCTTTTTTTAGATTTAGGCTCTGGTCTGCTTTATGTAGTGTGGGGTTGTGCCGCCTGGTCCAGTGCCTCCACTGCATCAAACTGTAGGGAAAAGGAGAGGATTAGGTCAGGAGAAATTACACCTACATTGGAAATTTTACCAATTTGCACAGTTGCACAGGCAGGTAAATGGGTCTTGGTAGGGGAGGTGGATGGATTTGTGCCAAGAGTGGAATAGTTGCCCCTGAGCATGGCAGCTGTTTAATTAAGGTAACTGTTAAGGCTGTGGGGCTGTTGAGTGTTAGGCGGTCCTTTTTGGTGGGGATGAGTCCCCATGTAATCTTCTTAGGTTGAGGGATTGTGCAACTTTGTTGAAGGACTTTCCTGAGGGGGGTTCCCTCTAGGTTTAGAGGGGTCCCAAGGGGGCATTTTTGGGCCCCTGGGTTGATGACACGGCAGGGGTTGGGAGCAGTGGAGTGGCCCCCTGGATGGAATTCTGCTAACATCTGGGGAACTAAATGCACAGAAATGCTGCCATTTTAAAATGGGTGTAATGTGTTTTTGCTCTCTGCCCCTCGTCAGAACTCATTATAGGGGAGGCTACTATCCTTATGTTGCTAAAAAATGGGAGAAACTGATCAGTTGACCATGGAGTTGTGAGCATATTTGATCCAAGGAATTTGAGTTAACGGCCATATGCTCCTGCATGCCAGGAACATGTGGCATGCAAAGTGGTGTCAAAGACCTGGATGGATAACTCTACTTGGTTGTCGGTCCAGGACCAGAAATCACTCTTGGACCCATCCCTCGAGGTGGTCTCAATTCATTTCCAATCGGACTGAGCTTCGATTTACTCTGAGATTCCTCAGTTTGAATACAATCTGTTCCCAGAGCGGAGCAACTGAATCTAATTGGCCACCGTAGTCAACCTAAACAAGAGTAGGAATGAAGCAACAGATGAGCCATGGACAAATGTAAAGGAATGATTATCCTGTTATCAAACAGAAGAAATTGTCTAATTGTTTATTTGTTAGACTGTTGATTATAACACGCGGCATGTGCCCAACATGATGGGATGATCTCAGTGGGGTTTCTGGGATCTCTTGTTTCTTGTAATCCTCTGCAGATTAGGTTCATATTCAGTTGTAGCCTCTCTGATCGGTTCCTTTACACGAGTGTTGGTCAGAATGGACCGATGCCTTGATTTCACGTGTTTCAAGGTAATAAACAGGGACTGGCAGACATTGAGGAGAACGTCGACAGCAGCTTGAGAGCAGCTCTTTTACACACGGGTATTTTTCCATTCTCCAAAACGTAACAGGGCGTTCTTTCAAAGAGATTTCAGCTCATTTATCTCCAGTTCGCTCATTGGCTCATCAGTGACCAGCGGGGATTTCAGGCAGTCAGTCTCTGCCTTAAAGGATCGATGAGAAAAGTGACCTGCAGTCTTTCTGCTGCAGGTCCTCAAACCGCAAAGTAAAGTTTCCATTTGCGCAAGCAGCGCCACGTTCTGCGCTTTATTCATTTTGATTGCAGCCTTCAGCTGTGAGCTCCACAAAGAAGGAAAGTGGGATAGATGGCCGTTTTGAATGTGCACTTTGAAAAGCTTCAACTTGTTAAAAAGGAGACAATTTGTGTCAGATCAGGAAGAGTTTTTAATTTTGTTCTTTTCTGCCATTAACAATTTTACTGCTTCCAAAAGCTCATAATAAGAAACATAGTGACGCCATTCCGTTCAGTGAAAAAGTAAGAATCTTCCCGTTCTTCCAGAAACGTCCTGTGTTCATATTCATACTCTGAATTTCGCCATTTTGACCATGAGAGTAACAGTTTGCACGCCGATTCAATGTTTAGTTTTATTTTTCCGGCATTGGCCGTTACCTGCGCAAATGATAATATGATGAGACGCAAAGACCAGAATACTTATTGACCGAGAGCTGCATGCGGCTCGAGAGCCAACTGTCCTGCAGCATGAACCACCGTACCCAAGTAACAAGTAAAAAGTTTTGTTCCCCACGTTCAAAACTGTTAATGGAAATATAAAGTTTTAATAAGTTAACTGTCCTGAGAAGGATTGTAAAGTGCAGCACGTCCATATTCGCCTTGTTGTTTTGACCCGCCCTCACAGTTCCAATGACTGAAGAGATCTTTAGTTCACGTGTTTTTGTTTACAAGCTTTGGTCCATAACAGAATGGTTGATGCGAGTCTGAATACAGACCAAACGCAAGGTTCAGAACTCAATCCTGAACAAATTGGGCGGATTCGATCCAGAAAAAATGATTTTTCCAGTCTGGATACACCCTCAAACTCTTGCTGGTAAATGAGCATGCATCACTGCAAGGCTGGTGGGAAACCGAGTGAGCTAATTTATTTGATACAATTGAGTAACAATGCTTTAACAGCTGGTGCGTAACTAGTTATTGCATATAAGTTCAATAAAGTTCATAGTGTCTATATCGATAACTGACATCTTAGGTTCTTCTATTATCGGACACAGTTGTGTTTTTTCACATACCTTACATGTCCTCCGTCTTCGTCATGTTACTTATTGCATATGTTTTGTGTGACCTTCTTTTTTCAAGGGTCCAGAGATGTTGCCTTACGAGCCTAACTCAGAGAGTTGTCTCATTGGCTGCTATGGTGGAGAGGAAATGGAACCTAAGAATTTCCCCCGACAGGTAGTAAACCGCTGACTTAATCAGACTTCTGATTCCCCTCCTTTTAGATTTCAGCCTCAAGTGTTTTTGCAACGATATTCTGCAGCTTAGAATATATTTTTCTTAGATTTGGGGTTTTTCTTTTGCACTTTAATTTTTTTTGCAATTTAATTTAATTGTATCTTCAGGCAAACTATCATCCTGCCTGGAGGTCTGATCGTCCCCTAGGATACCTTCCCCTTAGCGAGCTTGACAGTGGCTTGGGATGTGGCCCTGACAGCCCACATCACAGAGTGGCACTCTCCGAAGCCGAGACAGATGCCATGTCATCATTGCCAGGGCACACCCCTTCATCCCAGGGCTCCTCCTCCTCTTCAGAGTCCCTGATTTCCTCAGAGCCCAGTGACTCTGGCTTTCACAGCGTCAGCACCGGGGAACACAGGCGACTGCACAAGATTCATGGCAGTCACACTCAACGCCAAGCCCAACTCCTCCGCTCAGGCCATTCCCCTCGAGACCAGAGAGGACGCTGGGATCTGGAGTCCATCCCTGAAACAACCCCAATGATCCACAGTGGAGCACCACGAGCATCTCAATGTTCAGTTGGTAACAGCACAACCACGGTGGTTCACTTTCACAGAGCTGAGAGGAGCCCCACTCTACCACGACACCTGTCACCACCGTCGCCCTCCAGTGGTGAGTCACATCATTTGAAATGTTCATTAATCATTTATTGATTATAAACAATGAAACTTTATATCAAATCCAGAAGTCCAAAATATAACCATTAAACATTGAGTTCAGTTTCGATGTTTTTGAAAATTTTATGTAAAATCATTTACAAATTCTAACTGTATTTTAAAATAGTTAATAGTGTATCTTGACCCTTGAACTGTGTCCTGCATTTTCCCCTGCTTAAGCACATCTGATTCTCCTCATCATTAAGCTCTGCAGAAGCCCGATAATGGCACTCACAAAAGGCAATTATGTTTGAGCCGGGTAGGTTAAAACATGCAAGACAGTGTTTCCTAGGGATCAGGGTCAGGAAGCAGTGGTTAACAGCAGGGGTGTCAAACTCCAGGCCTTGAAGGCTGACATCCTGCTGGTTTCCTCCTATGAAAGGTTAGTTGGAAAACATGTAGGACACCACTTTATAAAGTGGAGGCATTAATGGTGAGAAAAATGACACTAAAATACCAGGCAGACCTTTCTTAGCAGATTTGTGGGTGATCTCCACAAACTATTGGATGTTTGGTTGTCTTTGCGATCTTTTTGGAGAGCTTTTGCAAAAGTGTTCATAAATTTTGTCACACCCACCAGCTGTTTAAAAAAAAAAAGATTTATTAAAACTGTACTTTAACATATTTTCTGCATCTTTCTTTGCCCCAGCCCTCAACATTTTTATCAGTCAGGCAATAATTGTCCTACAGCTGACCCAAGTGTGACTTGGTTGAGGTGTCAAAAAAAAGATGTTACAAGTCCTCGTTTTACACTTTAAAACCAAAAAAAAAAACATAATTTTCCAGCTGCTGTGTATGAAATTAACCATCTTGCCATTTGCAGAGTTTATTGAAACCTCTATTGCCCATTTATTCAGGTATGGTAAACCGACAAACAGTTGTATACAGCCACCTGCTTGAGACAAAGAATGAGATGGGCAAAATAAGGATGTCTTGAAGTTGTCCTGAAAAATGTACTGTTAAAGATTGCTTAGTGTGACTGTGCTCTTCGAAACTATGGCTGGAAGTTGCTTGTCTTCAGATCTTCTTCTTTGGGCTTCACTGTACCTCACTGTCTGCAGGTTGTCGGACTGAGCCTTGCCAGCGTAGGGCGCTGTGGTTGGAACAGCAGCACCAGCTCCAAGGAGGAGGCAGGACAATGGAAGCTCCAGGGAGGAGTCGAACAATAACAGATCTGAGTGAAGCACAGAGACACCGGAGGGCAAGTCACCCCGATATGATCTATTCAAACACTCAGAGAAATGCACAGCAAAACATCTGTGCAGGCACAACTAAAAACACAATGGGCCCCAGGAGCAGGGCCAGTTATCCCAGTAACTTTCATCCCCCAAGTCACCTCAGTATAGACAGAACCAGTATCACCAACTATCAAAACATGTTTAGAAACAGCCGGAGCTCAAGTCGCAGTAGAGAGGAGGATTCTTTGTCCAAGAGTCCTGGATCTGGCTCCAGTGGCATGCCAGAGTGGCGAGGCTCTCAGACTCTTGGAAGTCGCACAGAGAAACCCAAAAGTGTATCTGTTCCTTGTTACAGCACACTTGGAGCCCCTCAACCAGGTCCTCGATCTCCACCCTCTCCCCGCTCTAGACTGTCCAACCAGAAGTCTGTTAGGAACCAACTGCTCAAAGCCAGAGCTTACCGACTGGCTAGAGAACGCAGTGAGGTCACAACAGATGAAGAAGTAAGAGGAGATGGGGCAAGAGAAGGGGACGAGGAGGGGGATGATGGTCGACGAGCGGGACGGTACTGGAGTCGAACAGAGAGAAGGCGCCACTTGGCGCTGTCGCGGCAACACAGAGAGAGAAGAGGGGGGGCAGAGGAACAGGTGGGGATGGGCCTGGGGCCTTTGTCTTCTCAGACGGTACTAGAGCTGAGCCACATGAAGCAGAACCGCCTGAGGAACAGTAAGTTGCTTGATGACTGGACAACAGTGGAGGAGCTGCTGACACATGGCACGCGAGTGGAGAGTGACAGTCAGCTTTGTCCCAGCCCTCTTTTGTCAGTTACTACTGTCTAATGAGAGCTCAGTCTACTACACCTGCTTTACGGTTTTACATCAGCTCTTTGTGAAGGCTCAATGGAAAGAGCTCAACTAAGTATTCATTTATGTGTTTGCAATGCACTTTACAATAATACCATCAAACAGTATGATTGCAACAGGCAACAGACTTGGTTAGCCTGGCGCTAACCAAGCATGCAACAACTCAGCACAACGTCAGAAATTTAAACTGTGAAGAGGCTCCTGTCCTCTGCCTGGTTATACTGCTGTCATATTAAAGTCTGCATTGACGATGATGGACATGGAGTAGCATAGGTTGCACATCATGATTTTTTGTCAATACTCAGTGTATAGTTATTAATGACTGGAATTGAAAAGGGTAAAAAAAAAAAGATGTAAAAATAATAGTGAAATGAAGCAGAGCTGAGGAAAATACAGGGAATCTAATGCTACCAAACAAACTGATAAAAGCTGTTATGACCCGTTTCAATCCAACTCAGAAAGTAGACAGTCTACAATACTATCAGGGAAATAAAGGTCCCACATTGTCTGTTTAAAGCAGAACCCAAAAAAGATTATTATTGTAAATACAACAAACATCTATGGTCTAAAAAGACCAGATTTATCAAAGTATTGTGTTCCCTGACTGATGATGTCACACAATCAAGATTGTTCAGGAAGGTCTTGTGAGTCCACACCAAATTCTTCTGATCAAGTCCATAATATTAGTTATTCCCGTTGCAATGATGATTGGATTTACACAACATGTTTGAGTTTTTAAAAAATCCTTAACAAGCCAGTAACAAGGTCTCTACAAGCCCCCAATGATCCACCGGTGTAACATTTAATTATGTTAAAGGTACTATAGGGAACTTAAGCAAAAGTTAGAGAATAAAAAGCACCATGCAACCAACATATATCCTAGAAATCTAGGATTAAATGACTCAGCAAACAACTTGAATGCAGTAAACCCTGTTCAAATTAGAAAGTGCTGCCGATTTGAAACCATTATGGGACCCAATATGAATAATTTTAGAAAAATATGAACCCAAGCAAGAAATGGAATAAAAAATTTTCATGACCCAATTCATTCTGAACACATTCTGTTTTTCTGCTCTTTTTAGATAATTCCAATTAGTGAAATGAATGTAAGGGGAGCCTTTATAAATGCTGTACACATTACAATGAGCAATCTTTGTGTATTCTTGTTACATAGCATGACATTGGGCAACTGAAAAGAAGAATGACTTATCATCAATGGATGACTTGAAACAAACTGCACTTAGTTAGGTGGAACATCTGCTGTGACCATTTAGGGTCCAAGACGCAGAATAAAGACAGGGAAAAAAACTGGAACATCTGTCATAAATTTGGATGACATTACAAATTCATATCTGCAACAATCACATTGATTCATGAATGATAAAGAAAGCAGACACAGAAATAGACTGCAGTGAGGAGTAAAGAACAAGCCCAGCTTGGGTTTGAACACCAAAACCTTCAGGTCTGGAGCAGGATAACTAAAGGTATGGTACAGCTTTACCCAGGCCAGGCTTAATTTGAGGTAATTAAAAAGAGGAAAGTTTAAGGTCTAGCCTTAAAGATAGTGTATGCCCCCTAAACTGGACTCCTAAACTAAATTTGAGAATTTGCACGTAAATATAAGGAGTTTGAAACCTAAATTTAAAAGAAAAAAGGAGCTTTATTCATTGATTGATTTGATGCATTGATTGGAGACAATACAACAGATATTGACACATATACATAAAAAACATTGCAAAAATGCTTTTTTCAAAAATAAATACAAAAAAACAAGAAGAATAAACATAAAAAAACAGTGTAATTACTTATAAATAGAGATTTTTGCAATTAGTCATACAATTCACACCTAAATTACATTAGATTAACTTAATATGATTATAATCTAAAGTCAAGTAGAGTTTGAGTTATTGCTTGCAAAGGAGTGGCAGAAAGTGTTACACGACTCGTTTTTCATCATCCCAGGTAAAGTGCAAGTGGTCACATGACCTACACATCCATACTGATGTTTGTTAAAGTAAGCAATGGAAACAAAAAGCAAAGTATTTGTTTTGTAAAGACATTTAAACTAGATTTCCTGTGCAACCTTTGTCAAATCTGGATCTCAGCTGCAGTGACAGACTTTTAGCTGACTAACCAACCTGAGGAATGTGATCAAAGCTACAAATGAAGTCCTAATTGAACAATTCATACTTTAAACAAAAAGCTAGAAGATCTATTACAAGCTGAACCTTGCCACAATTAGAAAGGCTGCTTCACAGGAGACTTTCTGCATGTCAGTATGAGTTGAAGGAGTGATCTGCAGGGATTCCTTCACACTCCAGACCGCCTGTAACTAACTGTCACACAAGTGCTTTTGCCTTGTGGAAAAGTTGTTTACTGCCTTTGCTTCTGCATTTGTTGCAAAAAACCTTAAAGGAGAATTGAACAGAAACAGGAAACTGTTGGCTCTGGTCACTCATTGGAGGACTGCTCCACGATCAGAAAGCTTTTGTCTCCTCTGAGATGCAGATTCTCCACGGTTCCTCTTTAGTTTGTCTCGGCTTTCTCCTGAGACATTTTTTTTTAAGTCCTGTCCCAAAGAGATGGAATGTGTAAATACAAAGGCATCAGCCTGGAGAGACTCCACCAGCTTGGCTTTTTCACCTTTAGTGGTTTAACTGTCAAGTCTTAAACACTTCAGTGCTGGAAATCTTAAAAAAGCATGTTTTACTCCACACAACCTCAGAGTTTAGCTGATACCTACCCCATAAGGCTTTAGCATATTTACTAAAAAACTTGAACAAAGGTGATTCAATGTCCCGACTTTCTGACTGATATTCATATGAACAAAATAGCTGACTCAGCAGAGACTGGTTTTGCCCTTTTTAGGTCAAAAATCACAAAGCAGCCTTATAGAAATGCTTCATTGTGAAACCACAAACAGCAATAAACTACATTTCTGTTGTGGGAGATGACCTGTCAACTCTGTAAATAACTAAGTTTTATATGTTGAATTCTGGAAAACTCCAGTAGGCTTTTTTCCCTAAACCACCACCAACAGACCTATGACATAAAACTAAACAGATGCCTGTTCTTTGCACTTTTTGTATTCTGCACAGTGTTTTGGGTTAGCGAACAATATTTAGCTGTAATCAGATGAGATCGATTATGGGATGGGCGGAAGCCAAGCAGACAATCAACAACGAACCACTTTCACGCTCGGCTCTGCAGTTACAGATCTGACTGGCTTTGGTTGAGACGTGTGGTGCTGTGAGGGTTTTGATTGCAGAGATGCATACAAAAAAGAAGACGGGAGGCAGCGAAGAAAGACGAAAGTACGGCATCTGGAAAGTCCGAAAGGGAGTGTGGGAGGGGATATTACAGGTTATGATGGAAAGACAGCAGGAAGAATTGATGAAAAAAGACGTATGAAAGGATGATCTCACCCTAACATCCCCTTGTAATCCAAAAAAACATATTTCTTATAATTCAGGGTTTCAGTTACAAAAAGCAGTCAAATATTCACCTGTGTCCTTAATGTAGGGCAAAAAGCGTAGTTAACTAAGTGGTGATGGTGGCTGATTACAAATTCTAGGTTGCAATGATCAACATAATGTAGGAGAAATGTTTTTAAAAGACATGGAAAATCATAAAGAAAATATGACACTGCAGTGAGGTCTGTAAAACTGCCTCAGATAAAAGTTTTGAGACGCTTTGGAAACGAGGAAGCTAGCTCTGTACGTCGTCCTTATGGGTCACACACACCCTCCTCCTGTGATTGGCACTGCAGCACCGGCTGTAAGCAGCAGTTGCAGTCAGGTGAAACGTTTAGACCGGTAAAGTGCAACCAGGATGAAGAACTCTGCACACTGGTGAACATAACCGACTCATTTTCACATCTCAGCAGAGCTGCTGGACTGAATCCGCTGTGAAGGAAACAGTAAAACATTCAGGATAAGAGACCTGGACTGGGAAAAACTGACCTACTTAACAGCAAAGCTAAAACATTTGAAATAGTGCTGTCACTACCCGATTCGTCCCTGCATGCCGGAAATGCGTCTACTTCTGCTAAAGCAGCTAGCTAGCTCTTGAGATCCTAACAATAATAATTACCTCATAAAATCGTGACAATAATGGAACATTTTATTTTAATGTTGACAAAAAAAATAAAAAAGTTACACTTCAGGACTCCTCTTTGCACATGGGCAAATGTTCTTCTTCTGCTGCTTCTTCGTTGACTCCCCAGTCTACGAGGACTCCACCACTTTATGAACTCAGTTCACACAGACACGTTAACAGTTCATTTAGCTGAAAGCGGCTGCAGTAGCCAGAGGGCATCTCCTCAAAGGTAAATGCTCTCAGTTCTCCTCTTTTCCAGTTACCAGCATAGTCTGTAATAAAATAAAAACCTTGAAATAGAGAGAAGAATGGCTCCAAGCTATGTGGCTTTGATGATTTCTACATAATTGTGATTCATTGTCTGTAATGACAACGGTATTAGAGTATACAGTGTTGCATTGAGGCCAAGTTCCTTTATTTTAAGATGCTGTAATCTGAGTTATCTGCTGTTTAAATGCCTCGAACAATTGTAAAGGAAATGCTACCACAACTGCTAAACTGTGGAAAAGTTGGCAACAAGAGGAAGTAGCGTCCCATTTGTGCGTGTGGGGTACTGATCCGGTTTCCAGTCCAGATTCCCTTTGTTGTGGCTAATGGCTGTTCTTGAAACATGTATTTTTTTATATTAATTTTTTTGTCATGCTGAAGTACAACAAAACTAACATGTATTAAAGAGGCTGTAACAGGTTGCATTGCATCCTTTTATAGACATTTTGATAGGGTCATCATTTATTCTTTTGACAAAACTAACATTGTGACAATCCTGTGGCCCAATCATGTTTGGAGGTGAAGACCCATCAAGTTCACCATCAGGCTCTAAGCTCTGGGAAACAACGCATCAGTGGGGACAAACCTGAATGAACGCACACATTCAAAAAGGAAAGAAGAACGAGACTCAAAACCAGATTCACAGGATTTCTCTGAATTTTTCTATTCATTTTACAAATAATCAGAAATTACATTTAATTTCACAAACACCCAAAGATGTAGAATAGTTTTGTTTATTTTTGTAATGTAAAAAATAACTTATTTTTTTAATGAACCATAATCTTAAACCACGTTGATCCTTTCCAGCAGGAGATTTATGGGATGTAAATAGTCGTTTGTGAAGTAAACTCAGAGGAAAATATGCAGGTGAAACTCTGCTGATAACAAACCACTTTAGCATGTTTACAACACATTTGATCCACTTTAAATCATCAATAAATACATTCAGTTCAGATCAATAACAAGAAGGTGAAAATCCACAAATGCGTCGCACAGAGATCCTTCCACCAGAGAATACAACACAGAGAAGACAGAAGCAGGCTGTCCAACAATGTGAGAAATGTTTGTTAGAGCAAAAGACTGTAGTGTAACCATGTACTGCATTCTGAAACTCTTCAATGCAGCTCTGTAAAGTAGAGATTCTTGTCTGTTTATTTTCATATTTCTAATGGATGGAGCAAAAAAAAGCAATGCATCATGGGAAGGAATTTCAGAATCGAGCAACAAATATGTAAGAACAAATATATTTAAGGATTTTTTTTTTCTCTGAACCTTGTGTCTATAAGACAAAGAAAGTTTGATACTAACTTGTTAGTACTGTTCGACCAAAGCTATTTTGGGTATGTAGAGGGTGTGGAAGTATATTTTCATCTTGTTTGTGATATTTTTTATATATTTTCTTTACCCTAAATGAATTTGTTGCTTTTCAGAAGCATCCTGCTACACCTGCAGTCCATGTGGAAACCTTTAAGCTCAAACCAAGCATGCTACTGCCTGATTGGTGGAGAAAAAGAAGATACATACCCTATTTTTTGCACTATAGGGCACAGCACACCATAAGGCGCACAGCCAATGAATGGTTTATGTACAAAAGTGTCATATATAAGGCGCACTGGACTATAAGGCGTGTTGAGTGAGACAAACGAGTCAGAGAAAAGTCAGTCAGTCAGACTTTATTAACTGCATTTACAGTAACTCTAGAACTGGTTTGCAACACGCTACACGTTCGCCAGGTTAGAAGCATTAGCAATGTTAGCGTTTTCACAATACCTGTAACTCCCAACCTTGTTTGTAAAAAAAAAAACATTACTGTGACTAACTACAAACCATGTTAGTAATACATAAAAAAATATCAGACAACACTACAAGGTAATGTCACGTACCCACTATGTACATTTTGCACATTTTCCACGTATGAAATTTCGGTCTTGATCCATGCGTGATTCAAAAGTGTTTCTTGCGTTCGTCATTCGTTGATGTGTGCAGATGTCCGTCGAGGGTTTCAGGTGACGGGTCTTTACGTGAATTTGGTTTTGAGCTGCTCAACATTTTTGGTCGGTTTACTTGTACTTTAGAAAGTTTATAGGCAACTATGATGTAAATCATACACAATTGTGTGTGATTTTTGTAAGATGCATACGCTATATGTATAATGGACTTTTCACGCACGAACCACTGATGTATAACTTGTATGTCGTGAATAAGGCGCACTTAACACGTTGAAATTATGTAATTGACACAAATCACTAATGAAATGCATTTAAACAGCACACGTATGTGATTACGTGTTATTTGCGTGGTTTATTCATACTTCTTCTGTGATTTTAACGTGGTTCCGCCGTGAAACATCTGTGAAACTTTTTCATAAAGACAACAACTTTTCTCACTCCTTCCAAGTATATTATTCACATGACCAATTTTCTTCCGTGCAAGATGCGAAAAATGTATGTAGTGGCTGTGTGACACGACCTATAGCAACACTTCAAACATGTAACACGTCAAAAACGTTTCCATCATTGTCAGAAACAGACTTGACAAAGCGCTGAGTACCTCTAAAAATCTCTTTGACATCAGTGAGCACAACCAGAAACAAATCCATGTGTAAGGCGCTTCAGATGATAATGTGTACTGTTGTTGTTTTTAAATTAAGGCTTTGAAATGTGCCTTATATTGCGGAAAATACGGTCCATCCCCCTGATCAAATGTGCATTGGTATTTTCCTCCCAAACACACCTCAGATGACTCCACAAAGCTAAAGATGAAACTGCCTTGTAGATCAGACTGCTAAATTCCAACAAAACAAAAGCTGGTGTCAGTTCGGTGGTGGGAGGAAACTCCATCAGCAGCTTCTTCAACACCAAAGACACAAACAAAAAAGGGAAACAAGTTATTCTGAAGGACTTCAATGCAACTGTGATTTCTTACATGTTTCTGAATCCTCGTTGTGTGAAATCTAGTGTGAATTTTTACAGAGTTAGGTACAATAGAAGCTCCTGCGTTTGTCCTTTCAATGCCCCATGAGCAAGAAAGAGCAGACAGCAGGACGGCTGAGCAGCTTGAGCTAGAATCAGCGGGTGTTAAGCTGCACATATTCAGAATGAGTTCCTATTTAGAGATGACTCATGAGATGGATGCAGATTATCAGATGTTTGGGAGAGTCCAGCCGTCCGTGTGGCCACTTTAGAGTAACAGCATTTCCTCCTATGAGTGTTCATACAAACCACAGACTTCCTTATTGTTTTAAACTCCAAGTTTGACTAAATAGAGGAGGGTTTTCTTTCAATCAATAGAAATAAAATTGAAGATTTCAAATCAAATCAGCAAATCATTTATTTACAACAATTTGCAGTTTAGAACATTGATATCAGGTGTTTTATAAAATGTCACACCTTATTGCACTAAATGAACTTTTTTTGAAATCTGATGTATGCTTCAGCTCCAAAAATGCTTACAGACCCACTCCAATGAAAACTGTGTTTTTGCTGTTTTTGTGGAATTTGTTTCTCATGATGGAGGACATCTATAAAGAAAATTAAGCTTAAAATTGTGTTTCTGAGTGTTCCTTTATTCAATTCATTTAGAATCAGGAGCAGATGAAAAATGCTGATTGAAAAAAGAGCGTATTTGTGACGTAGAAAATACGATGGGCGGACCCCAGCTTCCTGCTCCGCTCCATTCTGATGGATCCACCTGCAGACGAATAGACCCATGCATGCCTTTTTGTTCCTCGTCTGAGCTCCAATCTTCCTCACCATTTCTGTTACACCGCTAATGTTAGCTTGGGGGTGTAAAGGGCTGTAAGCTAGCGGGAGAGAGTGTAAACAAAGGGTTGATGGGAAGTGGGGGTGGGCTTACTCTGTTCCACTGGGAAAGGTTTTACAATGATGGGACTGTAAGACCTGCATGTGTTAACTGTGATGAAGCATCTCCACTACTTTTTACAAAACTTAGCCATCGAAAATGGAACTCTGAAGATTACTGCCAGAATTGCGACCAACTCTTCCCACGGTGCACTTTGCCAGCTGCTGAAGAGTTTGTGGTCACCTGTCATTCAACAATGCTTCAATGCAGACTCTTTTATGGTGATGCTCCGTTGCTTTTATTGAAGCTGTGTGCTGTTTTGCATTTTGAGCTGAGCATAGAAGGTCCAGGTCTTTAGGGGAGAGCTATTTGCTTTATCAGCCTCTCAGCCTTCATTGTTCACACCTGGCCACTCAACTCAACACCAATTTGAACCCTTGATATCGACAAATGTGCATGAATACACAACACTTTTCCACATTGAGATCTTTTTTCAATAATTCCTGGCCCAGCGGCCTCTGGACTATGTTCAAACATGGCTTTTTTGTTGCACAATAGATGGAAAGACACAGACAAGTTAAACCCTTGTGCTATCTTAGATGACCCCCCCCCCCCCTTACAGTGACGTGTTCTCCCTACCATGACAAAGGTGGATAAAGGTGGAAAGATTTCATGTAATCCATGGACACCAGTGAAGATCACAAATCATTGAAGAAAAAAGGTTCAGAGCACTGTCTAGTGGGTCTAGATGACCCAACTCCCAATGGTAGAGTGCCTAGGATAGCACAAGGGTTACAGCTTTACTGTTCATCTGCAGATGAAGGGTTGCAGGTCTCTGGTTTGTAGAACACAGATATCTTTGGTTCTGTCCTAAATGTACAGAGAATTCTTTATTGATTTGAACATTTTAGGTTTAGTGTAGATGATGTGACTGACAAATTCATTGCATTTTAAGTATTTTACAACCCTGTTATGCACTCTCTCACAGATTGAAGAGCCTCTGTCTAGGTTTTCTTTTGAAGAGTCTTTCTCAGACCATAACAGCTTGACATAATACAGCCCTGGTATTTCTGAAATGTTTGTCTTCTCCCTTCTGTGCTGCTTTTGCCCTCTGTGATAACTTTCCCACAGTTGGTAGAGGTGTGTTTTTAGCTAATTTAGTGAATAACAGCTAAATATCTCAGTTTTAAACAGAAAGTTTTATTAAACAGACTGCAGATATTTTTCAATATTCAGGTTGGGTCATTATTTGGGAATCTGAGCAAGAATTAATATATTAGTGTATCTATAAGAGACTTTTCAATGCAGGTTAACAAATAACATCATCTGCATTGACTTCACAGCACCATGCAGTTATTGACATAAAATACATGGTATTAAAAGAACAACTCAAATAAGAACATTATTATTATAAAGTGTTACCAACAATTATTATATTTTAAACAAAAAGTTTATTTTAAAAAAAATTTTCCAACGTCAACTTTTCTTTACTTAACTTTACTTACCGTTGTTATGAGTATTTTCGTTTAAGTGATTGTAGGGATTCTCCCAGGTCCTCAGTCTCCTCCTTTGTTAAATGGAATAATAAAGTCTCCTGACCTGCAGTGTGGAGGAACTGTATCATCGACCTGTGTTTCCTTCTAGATGTTCAAGCGATCCAGAATTTTGTCAAACCGTTGGCTTAGGAGAGAAAAACCAAAATATATATAACACTCAGGGTCTGACAGTTTTCATCCGCTGACTTGGCCTGAGACTGGTTTTCATTGCATGTAAAATGGTCACATAAACCACTGGCAGGAGTATTACTTTGTTCCCATCTCATCTGTAAACCTGATCTTTCCTACAAAAGCTATAGAGGGCAGATCTCTTCAGGATGAGAAAAAAGATCTGTGCCCACAGCTTGATATTTTTAGATTGTCTGTATTGTTTCCTTCACGCACATGCAGAGAGAATGACATGAATGTCTGGATGGGGAAACAGTCAGCCTTGACTTCCTCTATTATTACCATCTTGCTTGTGTTACTTATTCCTATTTATTTCCTGAAGTAATTAGAGCTCAAAGTGTTTCTTCTGCTGGAACCTTCAGCGATGAGGTTCTGTGACAACGCTCGTCAGAAGATCACTGCGACAACCGTGACTGACAGCACTCTAACTTTAGACGTCACACCTTCCACTCACATGCTGATCCGTGACCGTCGCCATAGCAACTGGTGTTTCTGCAGCAGCTGATCTCTCTGTACTCGGCCTCGTCACCATAGAGATGTGCTGCGCAGCACTGACTTCAGACAGCACTCGTCAGCTGCGCTGGGAGAAGCTGACCGGGGTTTGACAGCAGACCACAGTCCAGATCACCAGTAACGCCATCAGGCCGTCCTCCTCCAGGCAGGGATGCCCGCAGAATTGTTTCTTTAGGGGTGACTACTGGGTGGCCAGAGCAAAATGCAGGGTGGTCAAGGGAAATTATGTCAATCATGCATAATGCCAATCCTGATCTGCAATGTTCCTAAAAAACAGAAATATAATCATCTTCTAAGACCCTAAATAAAAATCTAAATAACGTTAGTCATTCAAGTTGTGTCTCTGCCACTAAAAAAAGGACTTTAAGTTTAGCATAAACCTGAATTTATTATGTCAAAATCCAGAGTCTAAAGTGAAATCATGTGGAGACTTAATATTCATAGACAGTTTTATTTGGGATTTTACGAAACCCTTGTGCTATCCTGGGCACTTTAACGTTGGGAGTTGGGTCATCTAGACCCACTAGACAGAGCTCTGAACCTTTTTTCTTCAATGATTTGTGATCTTCACTGGTGTCCATGGATTACATGAAATCTTTCCACCTTTATCCACCTTTGTCATGGTAGGGAGAACTCGTCAGTGGAAGGGTGGGGTCATCTAAGATAGCACAAGTTTTCTGGATTACTTTAAATAGGGAGGTGTCTAAGCGCAGCACTTCCAGCGGGTAGTTTCTTCCACAACAGCAATTTGACCTGCGAGCGCCGCTGCAGCGACGAGTCTCTCTACAAACGAAAATTGCTTTCTCGGAAGGTTGCCTAAAGTCAGGCAAATCTGGTAAAAACATAGTCACATTTGTCTTTGACCTGCTTCTCATTTTTTTTAATCTGTGCGGTAAAAACAAATGCAAAAAATTTAAAGTGATTAGGTAGTTGTCTAATTTTGCCACTAGCATTTTTTTTACATGTTTTCTTCATCTCCTGCAAATTTCATGACAAAATAACAGTTAGCATATACCTTTTTTTGATTCACAATCGGCGTTGCGTATGTCCGCCACCATGATGGAAAAGTCCTGTTTATTTAAAGGGCTCAAAATACTCTTTCGTAATTCTGTTCTCATCTATAATCATCATGTAAAATCAGCTCGAAATGACTTTTAAGACTTATTATTATGTTTTATTGTATTTTACCCATTATTTTTACACTCACATTTGATTTCTGTTTAACTTGGATCTGCCACTTGGTTATTCATATTTTATATTTATATATACATCTAATCCTCTTGATTCCAGATTCTGTGCTCCTCCCTGAACTTGATTTAGGTCAAGCTGAAGATTTACTGAGCCCCAAAACATTTGTTTAGCTTTGAATACTGTCTCCATTCTAGTCATAAATCATGTTTATTTGATCACATGGAAATAAATATAGATCTGACATAAGATTTGTTATTTGTTTCTTGTAGTTCTTTTTACTAGCTTTGTAATGATGCCTCCCTACTTTTATCGGACAAGGAATAACCCTTGTGCTATCTTAGATGACCCCACCCTTCCATTGACGTGTTCTCCCTACCATGACAAAGGTGGATAAAGGTGGAGAGATTTCATGTAATCCATGGACACCAGTGAAGATCACAAATCATTGAAGAAAAAAGGTTCAGAGCACTGTCTAGTGGGTCTAGATGAACCGCCTTTGGAGATGGCTTATGATGGAGTAATGGAGATTCAATTCCCTAGCAACAGCTCTGGTGGACATTCCTTCTATCAGCATGCCAATTGCACGCTCCCCCAAAACTTGCGACATCTGTGGCATTGTGCTGTGTGATACAACTGAAGATTTCATAGTGGCCTTTTCTTGTGGCCAGTCTAAGGCACACCTGTGCAATAATCATGCTGTCTAATCAGCATCTTGATATGGCACACCTGCGAGGTGGGATGGATTGTCTTGGCAAAGGAGAAGTGCTCACTATCACAGATTTAGACAGATTTATGAACAATATTTCAGAGAACTGGTTATTTTGTGTATGTGGAAAATGTTTCACATCTTTGAGTTCATACCATAAAAGATGGCAGCAATAACAAAAGTGTGGTGTTTAAATTTTTGATCAGTGTAGAAATACAAACACTTCATATTTTTCGAAAAGCTTTTATAGGCAGTTTTATGACATTTATGCAAAGAGTCGGTATTTGAAGTGTTGGCATTCTTTTTCAGAACCTCTGTAATCCGACTGGGCATGCTGTCAATCATGCTGTCAATCAACTTCTGGGCCAAATCCCGACTGACAGCAGCCCACTCTTTCATACTATCTTTTTGGAATTTGTCAGAATTGGTGGGTTTTTTTGTCCACCAGCCTCTTGAGGATTGACCACAAGTTCTCAATGGGATTAAGATCTGGGGAGTCTCTGGGCCATGAACCCAAAACTTCAACATTTTGATCCTTGGGCCACTTAGTTCTCATTTTTGCCTTATGGCACGGTGCTTCATCATAATGGAAAATGCTTTGTTCATCACCAAACTGTTGATAGATTGTTGGAAGAAGTTGCCATTGGACGGTGTGTTGGTACAATTCTTTATTCATGGCTATGCTTTTGGGCAGCATTCTGAGTGAGCTCACTCCCTTGGATGAGAAACAGCTCCACACATGAATGGTCTCAGGATGCTTTACTGTTGGCGTGACACAGGACTGATGGTACCGCTCAGCTTTTCTTCACCGGACAAGGCTTTATCCAGATGCCCCAAACAATCGGAAAGAGGCTTCATGGGAGAAAATGACTTTTCCCCAGTCCTCAGCAGTCCATCCTCCATACATTTTGGAGAAGATCAACCTGCCCCTTATGATTTTTTTTTTGAGAGAAGTGGCTTCTTTGCTGCCTTTCTTGACACCAGGCCATCTTCCAAAAACCTTCGCCTCACCGTTTCTGCAGATGCCCTCTCACCTTCCTACTGTCATTCCTGAGTAAGCTCTGCACTGGTGGCGCTCCGATCCCGCAGCTCTTCCTCTTTAGTATTCAGCTGCAAATTCTAAAGGTTTCAGGGCGTCCAAGGAAGACATGGAATACAAGGAAGGACCTTCTTGGCGCTTGCCGGACTTTCTTGGACGCTCTGAAGCCTTCTTAACCCTTGTGCTATCTTAGATGACCCCACCCTTACTTTGACGTGTTCTCCCTACCATGACAAAGGTGGAAAGATTTCATGTAATCCATGGACACCAGTGAAGATCACAAATCATTGAAGAAAAAAGGTTCAGCGCACTGTCTAGTGGGTCTAGATGACCTCACTGTCAATGTTGAAGTGCCTAGGATAGCACAAGGGTTACCAAGAATTGAAGCGCTTTCCTTGAAGTTCTTGATGATCCTATGAATTGTTGATTTAGGAGTCTTAGTTGCCACAACATCCTCGCCATTGAAGCCAGTTTTATGCAGCGCAATGATGGCTGCACGTGCTTTTTTGCAAGTTACCAATTGAAGAACAATGTCAAGCATCGCCCTCCTTTTAACATGTCAAGTCTGCCATTCTTACTCAATCAGCCTGACCTAATGACCTCCAGCCTTGTGCTCGTCAACATTCTCACCTGACTTAAGACGATGAAGTGATCTCAGCCGGTCCTTTAATGACAGCCATGAAATGCAGTGGATAGTTTTTTTGGGGATTAAGTTCATTTTCATGGCAAAGCAGGACTATGCAATTCATCTGACCATTCTTCATAACATTCAGGAGTGAATGCAAATTTCTTTTATAAAAACTTCAGCAGCAACTTTTCCAATTACCAATATTTATGTCATTCTCCAAACTTTTGGCCACGACTGTACAGCTGAAGCGCCGTCAAGCAAAAAAACTATCAAATACGACCAAAAGGTTTTGAGCAGATGAAAACCTCTAGGAGGGACGAATATAAGCATCTATTTTAAATGTTTCAAAGGAGACGCTGCTCCACTGATTACATCCAACCGATGACTTTTGTAGCAGAAACAAGATTTAAAACAACTTAAGTGTAAATGAGTTACATTTATTTTATACGTGTGAAGAAAATATTGACCTATTTGATTTCAATCTAGTTAAATTCATTTTATTAAAATATGTTCCAACTATTCCAGGCTTGACAGTGTAAAAGTGATTTTTAGATGAGAAATATCATTCCTGAGAGTCAAAAAAATAAATAAAGAGACAAGAGAAGCAGATTTAACTATAAATTTATTCCATAAAACATGCTGCACACGTATAACTCTGTGATTATCAAACCATGCATCTGAGAGGGAGCAGTCCTGACTCATCTGCATGTTTAATCTTTTTCTGTACAATAGAAGCTGTGAAAAGCAGCTAAAACCAGAACCAGATCTTCAGCCTCACAGACCTAAGTCCCTCTCTGTCGCCTCCTGGAGGCCGGAAGAAGCAAAGCAGCCTTCCGTCCGTTCCTCCTGAAGCTGGTTTGAACTTGTCACCAAGAAGGCTCGGTCGTGATGCGACACCAAAAATCAAGCGTGAGAACTCGTGGGCAGGAGGGGGTGCAGGCAAAGAAGGTGGAGCTTAAACTTCCACTTCCCTTTAGGGTTTCAAAATTTCAAACACATTTTAAGGTGTCATCGTAATGCTGTTGCTCCTGATTTATTGAGAAATGTTGGCTTTGAAATAATAAACATCCAATTGCATCCCACTAGAGGAAGAGCTCCTCTTAAAAAAATATCCCAGCAATCCACACATTTATTGATAACAAAAACAATGTAATACCTGCAGAATCGTAGCAGTGGAAGTTCCCTTTTATGGTTTTAGGATTAACATGAAAAAAATGCTGAAAATTAAATTAGACAAAAGCTCATTTTGAGCATAAAGTCTTCAACTTTTTCCCTTAACACATTCGTAATGGTTTTCTATACTCTTTTTTAGTAAAATACTGGCTCGTATGATTAAGAAATGTACTGGTTTTCATTTTATTCAAGTAAAATAAATAATTAACTTTTCAGAATTCATCGTTTAAAACTGCACAGTGGGGAGAAAATGTCATTGAAGGTGGTCTGACTTTGTTAAATGCCATTGTGAGCAGTTTTCCCATCATGCTTTGAGGTATGGAGTTGCATGACAACAGTTTGTCTTCCACCATAAAGAAGGTAACTATAAATGATTACGGTACTGCTGTGAGCAATAAAGTGCTTCATGCAAAGACTACGGCTGCATAAAAAAGGCCTGAGGAGACGATGAAAAGTGACTTGTGTAAGGTGTGGTCCTTGTATAATTGAGCGTGCATCATTAGTAACGGTGAACTCTTCTGTTAGTGACTGCATTTCCCATCAGGGACGGTTCACCTCCCTCTGTAGTCTGCTCCTTTCTCCGCTCTGCTTCCAACCCATGAAACTCTGCAGCAATTACAGCTCATTTCTATTTCCGTCTGAAATCTAGTCATCAGTCCAGGTCATCGTTGAAACCACGTCTCCATAGTAACCACATCCTCACTGAGCCGGGATTACCTTGGCGACGGTGAGAGTGAATGCCACGTCGGACTGTGTAGGTGGAGGAGAGTGTGGTGTGGCTACGGTCCATGCAGATGGGTGGAGGTCTGCCAGAGGAGCGCCACAGCAGACGCTCAAAATGACTCCAAGAGCTTTTAGACACAGAAGAGCTCTCATTTTAGACTCCGGCTGAGAAAAACCTGCTCAACAGTGCAGTTCGGAGGAGGATCACGGTCCAAACTGCTGCTTCTGTCAGGATGGCTGACCTCTGACACAACCCCCCCCCCCCCCCCCCAGCACAGACGAGCCCACAGTGACAGCTAAGCATCTCCTGTGATCCTCTCATCTGCCTCTGCTTCCACTGGTTTGCACGCCTTCATTCCAGCACCGACAGTCTCATTTCCCCAGGAAACACCAAGATGGGAATATTAAAAGCGAACCACATCCTCACTTTGAGTTTCAGCAAATGCTCTGCTTCCTGTTTTCTTTCTGAAGCTGCTACAACAGCAAGTCAGGAGTCACCGGCTCCAATTCAGCCGGTCCAATCGCGTTCTTTCCAAACACGCCTACAATGCCATCAACGTCAACGGTATATGAAGTCATCTGGAATATTACAAGGTTCAGATGATTTTCATTCTTCGTTTCTATATTCGTTCCTACTTTTTCCTTAGAACATCAGGTTTTATTGAGTGTTTTATTCCTTCTGTCCCTTTTTGCGATGTTTCTTTCCTTTTCTGTTCAAAAGCAGAACAAGGTTCTGCTGTCCTGGTCGGGCCGGTCCTCCTGCCAGGTCTCAGGCACTAGTTCTGGATTGTGATACCACTGTCAACTCAATTCTTTTCTGGACTGATAGATGGAGAATGAATGGAGCAGCTTTTGCTTACAAAACAAAGGGATAAAGTTCAAGTGCCACTGAAATGTGAGTTCATTAGTTAGAGGTTTTCAGGGACCTGCAGAAACTGTCTCTGCTGGAGTTCCAACACACAACTTTGGAAGAACTCCACAAAAAAACCAAAACCTCAAACATTTCGGCAGGACAAACGCTGAAGTTCTGATGGATCAACAACAACCGACTGACTTCCCTCACTACTTCAAAAGTCTCCTGAAAACCCACTGCATTATGGGAAGTGTTGGCTGTTCTGCACGACTCTGCTGACTGCTGAACGTGCACAGCCCTGGAGTCTGTGCACGTTCCTTCAGGACAAGAGGAAAACTGGAACGCTGCCACAGGTGAAACAGGGTATGAAAGCCTGAGGGCTGACGTCTAATGTAGTTGTTCTGGTCAAGGATTCAGGAGGTCTGAACCGATCAGATGTGTCACATCCTTCACCCGAGAACAAACCAATAATGTCACGTTTTGCACCAATCTTATCCCTTCAAACATTTGACCTTTACTCTGAAAACCTCGGCTCACACCCCAGCGTGGCTTTAGCCGTCCCCTTTGCTCTCCTGCAGGTTGTGTTGGACCAAAAACTCTTGAATGGTGGGATGATTGTCCAGTCCCGCCTGCTGCTCTTCCAGGTGCTGCAGAAGCTCCTCCCACTGCCGCTTATCCTTTCCCGTCTGCCATGACAGTCGGACCACCACCCGCAACAGTGGCAGCAGCAGGGGGAGGAGGCTGTTGCTAGCTTGGTGCGGTGGGAGGGGCTTGTCTTCTGCGTTGGAGCTGGTGGGGGTCAGAACCCGCAGGGCGTGGTCACAGTGGTCCCGAGCCTCCTCCAACTGGCCCACCTCTTGGAAGCAGCACAAAAGCCCCACTAAGGTGAAGAACCAGTGGGAGGAGGAGGAGGAGGAGGGGAGAGGAGCCTGGGCCTGGTTGTCATGGTAACTCGTCCAGCCCAGCTTGTGTTGCAGTCTTTTGGCGTTGAGGAGTGGACCTAAGGCCTCCTGGAAACATGCCGACCTGAGTTAGAGAGGAGAGAAACTCAACTGAAACAAAAGATCCATTCTGACAGAAAGAAGTAGAAAAACACAAAGAAGGGATTCTGTGTTTGGACCTGAGCTTTGTGGAGAAAGACTGGTCAAAGGCCTTGCTCAAGGGCAGCCCAGTGCTGAGTAATATGGGTGGAGCCAAAAGTGCCCCAACCCCTGTACCACCCAGGTTCAGTTATGGTTCTCCTCCACCCACGTCTCTAACCGCCACGCCTCCCACTGTCCAGGACACGCCTCTGACTGGACGGTAAAAACGTTAGTGGTGGATAAAGAGCGAAGAGTTCCAACAGCAAAACCCCCCCAGACCTGCAGGAAGCCGACTGCACGTCATTGCTGTCGGTGGTAATCATGGTTTGGGGGTCCACGCTGTACAGCGTTCCCTCAGGGGGTTACGTTCCATCAATAACCCGCCATCATCTGCAAAGTAGTCACCTTTATTTTTTATAGTAATAATTCTAGATGTTTTGAGGCTGTAAAACCTCTCGTTACACACTTTATGCAGTTTTCTCTGACAGACATGAACATTTTTACACACTTGTCTGTCTCGTTTAAACTCTCAACGCTCATAAAAAAGTAATCCAGTATTGCAGAATGTAAAGAAATATCTGATCGAGATCAGAGATGTATGTAGATTTGTCAAACTGAACGCAGTCTGTGGAAGAGACACAGCTCAGTGGAAAGTGATTGACAAGATCAACAGCCAATCAGGAAGCAACCTGATTGGAGAAACCAAAAGCATGCAAAGTTGCACTGAAAAATTGGAGGGAGCGCCGTCATACAGTTCAGAAACAAAAACGCGTTCAAACGTTAAAATAAATAACATTTGAATGCATTAACATGACTGAGAACCATTTCATACCAGAGACTTTTCAAAACAACAGCAACATACTCATAACTTTATGGGAACATTAGTGGAATATTTAAGTTTGACTGAATTGAATCCTAAATTGACCAAATTGTCTTTCTTCTTATTTTTTTCCAAACAAAATGAGTCACTTAAAAAATAGTTACAAGTATGTCTAATAAGCTTTTCTTTGAAAGCGCTCCTGGCTTTCAGTCCAGCAGAAAAAACTGCTCCACAGAGCAAAGCAGTGGTGAAGATGAACACTTTTGCCTCCTGTAAATAATAAACATTTTTGGCAGACTAATGCAGCTAACATTTAGTGATGCACTTGATGATTCCCATCAGAAATGTTAGCTTACAGCGCCTTTTGCTGGCTGTGAGATGCATTACATTTCTGATGTGGGAAAAAAAAAAACTTGAGCTGATTTAATCTCCTCTTCCTTTTTTATTCTTTGTAACTTTTGTTTACCAAATGAGAAACAAACTCATTTTAAGCTGCAACTGCAGGAGGGTTTGGACGATCACACTGAGAAAGCTTATAATGGTATCTTATGTGTCTGATGGCTCTTTGAATAATAAGAGTGCGATAGCACAAAGATGGAGCAGGAGGGTGACCTTCACTGCAGAAGTGCAGGCGGAAAATGTCCCACAGTGTGTTCAAACGGTGATAGGGCAAGAAAGCAGAACCCCAAATTCTGCTCTGCTCAAAGAACATTTCTAGACTCAGACGTTTGCAGGAGCTGCATCAGAGATGAAGAAGAACTGCAGCAGATGGTCTCAGGCCAGACTGTAGGCAGGCAGAAGCCAAGTAAACGTTAGAGAGAGGGAGCACATTGATGTGGCTAGTATGAGTCTTCTTTCTCTTTCGGCTTTTCCCATCAGGGGTCGCCACAGCGAATCATCCTTTTCCACCTCACTCTATCATGGACATCTTCTACCCTAACATTAGCCAAATTCATGTCCTCTGTTAAGACATCCATATATCTCCTCTTTGGCCGTCCTCTTGCCCTCCTGCCAGGCAGCTCCATCTCCAACATCCTTCTACCAATATATCCACTATCCCTCCTCTGAACATGTCCAAACCATCTCAGTCTGGCTTCTCTGACTTTGTCGCTAACACAGGCAACATGAGCCGTCCCTCTGATGTACTCGTTCCTTATCCTGTCCAACCTGGTCACTCCTAAGGAGAACCTCAACATCTTCATCTCTGCTACCTCCATATCAGCCTCTTGTCTCTGTCTCACTGCTACCGTCTCTAACCCATAGAGCAGAGCTGGTCTCACCACTGTCTTGTACACCTTTCCTTTGAGTCTTGCTGACACTCTTCTGTCACACAACACTCCTGACACTTTCCTCCACCCGCTCCAACCTGCCTGCACTCGCCTCTTCACCTCTTTTCCACACTCCCCATCACACTGAACTGTTGACCCCAAGTACTTAAACTCCTGCACCTTCTTCACCTCAGCCCCCTGTAACCTAACGCTTCCACCTTGATCCCTCTCGTTCAGACACATGTATTCTGTCTTACTACGATTGACCTTCATGCCTCTTCTTTCCAGAGCAAACCTCCACCTCTCTAGCTGTTCCTCCACCTGCTCTCTACTCTCACTGCAAATTACAATGTCATCCGCAAACATCATTGTCCAGGGAGATTCCTGTCTTACCTCGTCTGTCAGCCTGTCCATCAGCATAGCAAACAAAAAGGGACTCAAAGCTGATCCTTGGTGTAGTCCCACCTCCACCTTGAACTCCTCTGTCTGACCTACAGCACATCTCACCACCGTCATAATTCTCATACATGTCTAGTATGGCTAGTATGATTATAATACTTGGTTTAAAAAAAGCTGATAACAGTCAAGATATAGTGAGGCAAAAAAGTATTTAATAAGATACCAATTGTTCCGGTTCTCCCACTTAAAAAGATGAGAGGCCTGTCATTTTCATCAAAGGTTAACCTCAACTATGAGACAAAATGAGAAAAAAAACCCAGAAAATCACATTGTCTGATTTTTTAAGAATGAATTTGTAAATTATGGTGGAAAATAAGTATTTGGTGACCCACAAACAAGCAAGATTTCTGGCTCTCCAGAAGTGTGCGACATTTTTCTTATTTTCATAGAGACAACAATAAAAGAAAAAGATCCACTAATTTTTATTTTTACTTTGCCCTCTCGGGTCTCAGTGAGCCTTCAAACTGGGTCACAGAGACACATATAGACCCTATCAGATACAAAATAAATTTGAAAAAGATATGGTAGTTACAATTTAAAAGGACACCCAATTTTTCAATAAAATTAAATGTGTCAAGTTATAGAATGATCTATAACCATAAACCAAAGAGCCTAAATAAATATAAATAAAAAGCATGTTTTAAATATAATATTTAAAGAAATAGGAACAATAAGAAATGGTGGTTATTTTTATTATTATAGTTATAATATGTATTTAAATTAAGGTATCCGCATTATGTTAGTGTTTGGTTTTAAGTATGGCAGAGATAATCATTTTTCTTTTTTTGTTTCCTCTTTCATTGTCACATAAAATACGATTGCATGTTGTATTGTTTTGTTTTTTTGTGAAAATAAAATAAAAGACCATAAAATATATTTCTGGCAGAGTTTGATGTGTAGGTATGTGGGTACGACCCCGGGAGAGTCAGTTTCTCATAGGTTACCTGATGAGGAGCTGTCCAGCCTGAAGATCGTTCAGGTAGAAGAACTGCCGCACACACAGCGCCCCTCGCAGGGCAGATATGGAACACAAATGGGACAGGTACTGTTCAAAGGCCCGGCTGCGTACAGCAATGGTCTCTGCTGCAAAGTTTCTCCGCAGCTTTTTTCCTGCACAGGAGCACAAGTGCTTGTGTTATGGTCCTTCACTTTCCATGCCTCAGAGGTCTTAGATTTTGTCCTGTTCAGGTCTGAAGGACGTCCTGCTCCTGATCCGTCCTTCACCTGCTCGACACATCCAACTCTGTCCAGATCCTCTAACCGACATTCCCATGTTTTTGTGTTAGAACAGTCTTCTGTGTTGTCTGTTTGTCACTATTATTGCTAAACTAATTCGCCTCCTTGTTAAACTTCTGGAAAGAGTTCAACAGGAATGAACTGAATCTAAATAATTTTTATTTTGTTTGTGTTTCTGCTGCCTTGTCCATGAAATGTCTTCAAAACAAGTCATGATTTGGCCCCTCTGTAAGTACACTGAGATAAACTGGAATGGTGTTTGCTAAAACGGACACAGCAGAGGCAAAAAAAAAAAGAGCCAAAAGCTGCAGAAGTGAGTCCCTCAGTGACAGGATTCCATGATGTGTACTTACGGGGAAAACAGACACGCTCCATCTGGTCTCCATAGTTACGCCGCAGAGTGGCATGCAGGCGTTGGAAGTCAGAGTAGCGTCGGGTGATGACGGCTGGAGTCTTATCGCTGCCACCAGACTGGATCACATGGATTGTGTACAGCTGGACATAAATGGGGACCTAAGGTAAGATTTTTTTGTAAAGCACAACTCCTACTAAAGCCAACTCAGAGTGTTTTACATAAAAAAGCCAAACTAAAAACAAAGTGGCAAAGATTAAAACAGCAAAGCATACATTATAATTGAAATATCCTGAAATTAAAATTAAATTAAGACAAGTGCAGATAAAAGCTTTCTAGCTGTCATAAAAAGATGAAAATGTATTTCTTCTAGACTTAAATAGTCAATATGGACTTAGAAACATAGAATGTTCCAGATTTTATCTGCATGAAACTTAAACTCCACTATGTTTAGTCCTGACTTTGATCTATATTGACATGACAGCATCACACAGTAGCTGCAGATTTGTCGGCTGTACATCCATGATGCTGATCTCCTGTTCCACCACATCCCAAAGGTTCTCTGTTGGGTTGAGATCTGGTGACTGTGGAGACCATTTGAGTCCAGTGAACTCATTGTCATGTTCAAGAAACCAGTCTGAGATGATTCCAGCTTTATGACATGGTGTCTTATCCTGCTGGAAGTAAACATCAGTAGATGGTTCACTGTGATCAGAAAGTGATGGAAATGGTCAGCAACAATACTCAGGAAGGCTGTGGTGTTGGAACCATGATCAGTTGGTACTAAAGGAGGCTTAAAGTGTGCCAAGAAAATATCCCCCACACCATGACACCACCACCACCAGCCTGAACCGTTGGTACAAGGCAGGATGGATCCATGCTTTCATGTTGTAGACACAAAGTTCTGACCCTAACATCTGAAGGTAGCAGCAGAAATGGAGACCAGACAATATTTTTCCCTCTTCTATTGTCCAGTTTTGGTGAGTCTGTGTGAATTGTAGCCTCAGTTTCCTGTTCTTAGCTGAAAGGAGTGTGGTTTCCTGCTGCTGTAGACCATCTGCCTCCAGGTTGGATGTGTTGTGCGTTCAGAGATGCTCTTCCGCAGACTTCGGTTGGAACCAGTGGTTCTTTGAGTTCCTGTTGCCTTTCTATCAAATGGAACCAGTCTGACCATTCTCCTCTGATCCTCAGACCAGCCCGTCTGGCACCAACAACCATGCCAAGTTCAAAGTCACTTCAATCACCTCTCTTCTCCGTTCTGATGCTCGGTTTGAACTGTAGCAGATCATCATGACCATGTCTACACGCCTAAATGCATCGAGTTCGATTCATATAATTTGTGGTTGACAAAACGATTCATGGGAAATGTTGGCTCATTTAGAATGATCCGATTGGATCTTATTCTCTGACCTAAAATGGATCCAAAACATCTTCAACCAAAACTTCCACCAGTCTCACTCAAAGAGAAATACCTGGTATTGAACAGAGCAGGTGAAATTTTATCTAAACTGATGCTTTATTTAACCATCGTGACCATCAGCATTTTTAAATCGCTTTATATTGCAGAATCTTGACTGCAACGGTGGTGCGGTGCATTGTCATGGTAAGAGCTGCACCACATAATAGCAGTTTCTGAAATCCTCAGACCACCCCGTCTGGCAGGTCTGATAATTTCTGCTTCACGTCGGACGGTTAAGGCTTCCACCTTGTGCGTTAATTTCTGTTATACCATGGTCCGGTTGAATACTCGATTCTGATTGGCTGCTGGGTGTGCATTAAAACCTGATAACCGCACGGTGAAAAAAGAAGTCCGGTCACCTAGCTTAAATGTTTTGTATCACTCCGCCGGCTTCTTTAAAACAACCTTTAGCTTCATCATCTGGACAAAAACAAGCAGTAAGACGTGAACTTTCTCTCTGAAGTGATGCTTTATTCAAGCCATCGGGACGATCAGCATATAAATATCGCCGAATCTCGACTGCAGCGGTGGTGCTGCGCGAAAATCAGCGCAATATTTTTTTACCTATTTATTCAGACTAAAAAGGTGAAATATATTGGTGGGGCCGCGAAACATTTTCTTTTTCCTAGTGGGGGCCTGGCAAAAAATAATTGAGCAGCATTGCCCTGCATGGAGAAATGCCATCAGATGACTTAGAAGCGGCTGAAAAAACTCCTGACGTGCTGAAGAAGATAATCGCAAAGGATAATTATCATCTGGATGAATGAATGATGGATGAAACTGGCCTCTTCTGAAACACGATGACCTTGTTAAGGGGGGGAGACTGTACTAGAGCCCTGCGCGGGGCTATTTTCTTCATCCCGCTCCCGCCCGCTGAATTTCTGACCAATCCCGCCCGCTCCCGCAACGTATGTGTTACACTCCCGCCCGCACCCGCAATATGTATGTCCACTTCCGCCCGCATCCGCAAAACTCATAGAATTTAGTCCCGCACAGTAATAGAGATGCATTGATTTTGCATCGTCTCCCGTCCCGCAGGAAAAAAACACGTATTTATATTGATATTATTAAAGAGATTCATGTCCTCCTCCATCTTTTCATGCATTCCTCTTTTGTGTAATTTGCAACTTAATTATTAGATATATTTTCACAAATCCCGTTCGGTTAAAAGTGTGCGTTTGTGCGCGCGCAGACAGACGGCCTTAAGCGCGCTCTTAGTAAGAGGCGGGGCGGGGCATTGCACACCCCCAACAACAGGTTAGATGACAAAGGCCATTAGGCGTCTCTAGCTGGTGCCTTCACGGAGCTTCAGTACATAAGAATCCAACAGCCGCTCAGCCTAACGTAGTCCGCTAATATATATTCATGAGATATTCATGGCAGCACTGATCCCGCAGGGTTTTTTTCTGCCGCCCGCTCCCGCCCGCAGCACAATTGAAACCGCCCAATCCTGCAAGATTTGGGTTGGGTCCCGCGGGACCCGGCGGGACCCAATCCCAATGCAGCCCTCTGTACCTCAACTATGAGAGACTAAATGAGAAAAAATAAATCCAGAAATTGAGTAACTGGTGGTGTAGTGTGTTACTGATGGCAGCCTTTGTTACTTTGGTCCCAGCTCTCTGCAGGTCATTCACTAGGTCCCCCGTGTGGTTCTGGGATTTTTTTCCCACCGTTCTTGTGATCATTCTGACCCCACGGGGTGAGATCTTGCAGGGAGTCCCAGATGGAGGGAGTTATCAGTGGTCTTGTATGTCTTCCATTTCC
This sequence comes from Oryzias sinensis, assembly GCA_037389245.1. Lineage (NCBI taxonomy): Eukaryota > Metazoa > Chordata > Actinopteri > Beloniformes > Adrianichthyidae > Oryzias > Oryzias sinensis. The sequence continues at coordinate 27,450,921 of CM074492.1, forward strand.
TAATAATTGCTCCCATGGATTATTTCTTCACACCAAGCAGCTTACCTATTGCAGATTCAGTCTTCCCAGCCTGGTGAAGGTCAACAATTTGGTTTCTGGTGTCATTAGACGGCTCTTTGGTTTTGGCCATACAGAAAAATGTAATCTCATTCCCTCTCTCTTTAAATAACATACATATATTTTTCCCTTTTACTTTTCCCTTTTGAGAATTGATCCAAACCGTGCCTCCAAAACCATGACATGATCTGAATCGTGAGTTTCGCAATCCCTTGCACCCCTCATCAAATTTGACCAAGATGCCAGAGATGTACTTTGAATCATGAAGCCTACTGAACAAAAGCCGAACCATTTTAATGACTCCAAGCACAGAAACTCTAAATCTTTATACTATTTGAGGACGTGGATCTATAAGATCTCAAGACACAAGGGCGAGGCTTGAAGAAAAGTTGGACTCCACATTTGTACAGATGAGATCCTGAACAAGTTTAAAACGTAAGAATCCCAAAGTGCATGATGGACAGAGACAGAAGTATTCTATAACATGTAACACACATCCACAGGAAACGAACTGACCACATATTTGGAGGTTCCATCGTGTATCACACTGGCGTCCGTCACCTCGAACAACACAGTGTCAGTCTGTCGTGTCACAGACGAAATAGCACTTCTTGAACCAAGTCCACGCAAGCTCCTCCAGCTCCAGCCCTCATGGAGGTGCGCAGCCAGGAAAGAGGGGGGCGAGGGGCCCACTGGGGAGACACCCACGGGACTGGCATCTGGAAAACACAACAGGTCACATGACCAAGTCAAAAACAGAACCAATGGAACAGGCTGACAGGTACTCGGACTTTACACAAGGAAAATAATTAACTTTAAGTTGAAAGAAAAATGATTAATCTGAGAAAAGGCTATGGTCTGTAGGTTATTTAAAACCCTTTTTTGAAGGATAACCACGTCAGATATTTTTAGGGGGCTGTTAACATGCAGAGCACACGTCACAGAATAACATTACATGACAACCAAACAAGAACAAGGCTTTAGGAGGAACAGACTAGGAAACTTTACATCCTTCCAGTTCCAGTACCAAACATCTCATCTATCTGACCTTAACAACTACAGAGCTGCTGCTCTAACATCACACAACATATCCGTTTTTGACAGTCTGACACTAATTCAACTGATTCAACTGCAGTTCAAGAGCCATCATACACCTGGACATCATCTGGACAAAACAGACAGCACTGTGAGAATCAGGTTAATAACCAGCTTATTTAACACAGATCTACATGTTTCCCGTTAAGTAAAATCCGCAAGACAAAGAAGAATGCCTCCATAATCTCCTAGATTAAAGATTACCAAACAAAAAAACACAGTTTGTGAAACTCAAGGGTTGGGTGCCTAAACGGGAGATCAGCATTAGTGCATTAAAGTCTTACCTTGAAAGGCAAAACAGGAAATTGTAAACTTTTTGCTAGGTAACAGGGCTTTTGGTGGGTAATGCTCAAAGTAGGTTTAAAGATGACAAATAGTATGTTGAGTTGCTCTGAAGTATGTTACTCACTATTACTCCATAAAAACACAACATTCATCAGCAGGGGCCTCAAAATTAGCCGTTAGCCGCTCCCTGTGTGTCTGTAGTGGACACCCCCGTCTGAATCCGCGTTCATGAGGCTGCATGTGGCGCGTTCTTGAACGCGCCACATGCAGCCGGTGTGAATGCAGCATCAGAGTTCTGGGCTTTTCACCATGCAGACCGCAGACTTTTCAGAAGTAAGTCAGAGTTCTGTCATCCACAGAAATATTTAGGTGACTTCACTAGAGATCGACCAATAGGGTTTTTTCATGGCCGACGCTAATTATTAGTAGTCAAGAAGGCCAATAACTGATATTTAACACATGAACAACGGCATTAAAAACACTTGTGTTAACATGTTAAAAGTGACAGACCTAGTTGCTGGTACTGTGACATGCCCAGGAGTGAATGTGTGGTTTGGTTAACCATTCAGATCATGCAGGACAATGCTGGAAACACAGCAGCGCAGCTGTACCTGAGCTGAAATAACCAACGTACATCAGGATCGGCCTTGAAAAAGGACCAATCTTGATATACGTCAAACACCACAGATGTCAAAATAACAGATATCGGCCCAACTGATAATTGGTCGACTTTACATTTGTTAGGTGTATCAGGAATGGACAAGAGAATGACTACAGAGGACCAATAGACCACTTTGTGACATCGTGTAGAAGCAATAATATAATTTTGAATGAATGGGATTTCAGGATGTTATGGACCAAACCCAACAGCAGGACAAAGGAATGATGCACATTATTAGGTTAACTTTACACTGAAAAATGCAACCAAACTTAATAGACCTGTGACTAGTCAGCATGACATAAATATATTCATATAACCTAAACTAGTACCAAAAATCGACTGATTTTACACACAAAGGCACAACAGGGCGTATATGAATTGATTAAGCCAACCCCCACGACACTCATCAGTGAACAAGGCTGTTTATAAAAGTCTGTCTGGCCCACTGCAGCTGTTCCTGCATGTGAGTGTTGTTTAGGGGGCCTGAATAGAAGGTTTACATAGAACAGCAAGCCTCTGGAGGATCCTACACCTTGATGTTGGTGGGACTCCAGAGACACCAGCAGCTTCAAATGTGTGCTTGCTGCTTAGTAATGGTATTTTAGTAGCTTCTCTTGGCAGAAAACCTTCCTCATTCTGCTTTTATCTGCAGCAACCCGTGTGTGCTCTGAATCAGCCACAAATACCGTATTTTCACGACTAGAAGGCACACTTAAAAGTCATAAATTTTCTTCAGCCAGCAGGGGCATCCTTTGAGCCGGTGCACCTTTTGTGTAGTTGTGGGTCATAGAAGAAGATGAAGTGAGGAAGGGAGAGAGACGTCCAGGCCCAGTGAAACCTAACTGCATTGCAACTATCTGCAATTTAAAACTGTCTATGGTTCGTCTTTCTCATAACCCACTTCCATTTCAGTGAGTGGTAAACAGAGAAGCAGGTTGCTCACTGATGTTAACGGCAGAATTGTGTAATTACCGTGAATAAACAAAATTAGCGCAACAACATGAGTCTGAATTCCCTTCACAGCCACCTAACTCATGGTGTGGGAATCAACACTTCCCATGAGTCTTAGTGGCCATGGGCGGGGCTAAGACCCGGGTCCCAAGCATTGTTGCCAGATTGGGTTGTTTTCCGCCCAATTGGGCAGTTTTGGTTCTAAATTTGCGGGAAAAAATGGCTTTGGGCGGGTATTCATAATTTGGGCGGTTTAGGGTCAGTTCGGCGGGTTTTTCCCCTCATGAATACAGCGGGGAAAATAAGTATTGAACACGTCAACATTTCTCTCAAAAAACATATTTCTAATCGAGCTATTGACACTAAATTTTCACCAGATGTCGGCATCAACCCAAGTAATGCACACATAGAAAGAAATCCAAACATTTATGTCCATAAATGAAGTTATGTGTAATAAAGTGAAATGGCACAGGGAATAAGTAATGAACACGCTTACTGAAATTTATTTAATACTTAGTGTAAAAACCTTTGTTGGTGATTACAGCCTCAAGACGCCTCCTGTATGGAGAAACCAGTCGAATACATTGCTCAGGTATGATTTTGGCCCATTCATCCACACAAACTGCCTTCAGATCTTCAAGGTTCCGGGGGTCTCTTCTGTGAACCCGGATCTTCAGTTCTTTCCAAAGATTTTCAAGTGGATTCAAGTCTGGTTATGACTGGGCCATTCTAGCAGCTTTATTTTCTTTTTCTTCAACCAGATGAGTGTTACCCTGGTTGTGTGCTTGGGATCGTTGTCTTGCTGACAGATCCACCCTCTTTTCATCTTCAGCAGCCTGGCAGATGACAGCAGATTCTGATCAAGAATGTCTCGATACTTTTCTCCAGTCATTATTCCTTCAATGATATGAAGTCTACCAGTACCACATGCTGAAAAACAGCCCCACGCCATGATGCTCCCACCTCCAAACTTGACTGTTGGTATGGTGTTTTGGGGGTGATGTGCGGTGCCATTTTTCCTCCAAACATGTTGTGTCTTATGACATCCGAAGAGTTTAATTTTGGTCTCATCTGACCAGAGTATCTTCTCCCAGAATGTCATGGGTTTATCCAAATGTTGTGTCGCAAACTCCAAACGAGCTTCAACATGCTTCTTCAAAATGGAGTCTTGCGTGGTGTGCGTGCATGGAGGCCATGGCGGTTGAGTGCATTACTTATTGTTTTCTTTGAAACAACGGTACCTGCTGATTCCAGGTCTTTCTGAAGCTCTCCATGAGTGGTCCTGGGCTGTTGGAGAACCCTTCTGATGATTGTCCTGACTCCTCTGTCGGAAATCTTGCGAGGAGCACCTGGCCGTGGCAGGTTTATGGTAATGCCGTGTTTTTTCCACTTCAGGATGATGGCCCCAATGGTACTCACTGGAACTTTCAGAAGTTTAGAAATGCGCCTGTAACCAATGCCTTCAGTGTGTTTTACAACAATAAGCTTTTGTTTTGCGTAGGTCTTTTGACAGCTCTTTGCTTCGTCTAACACCTTGCTGGTGAGAAACCTTTTTAAAAGGCATCAATCAGGACTATACCAGCTGATATTACTTTGCACTAATAGGGGGAGGTTAACCTTCTGAATACTGACAAACTCCAGCTGCTTTCTTGGCTTGCCAGACCTTTTTACCCCTCCTTTTCTTCATGTGTTCATTACTTATTCCCTGTGCCATTTCACTTTATTACACATAACTTCATTTATGGACATAAATGTTTGGATTTCTTTCTATGTGTGCAAGCTGTGTCTTAATCTGACACCCGTGTTTCCATCTGACAGAGTTTGAAGCCAAAGCCCCTCCCCCGCCGCTCTACCTGTTCACATCCTCTGCAGCTGAGACTTGTTTTCCCCTGCGCTCCTCAGTGTGTCCTACACAGAGAGCGCAAAATACGGTCATCATAGCAGCAGGTTGACACGATAGTCGGGCGCTCCAGCAAAGCACAAAGATGAAAACGCCGCACGCAGGGTATAGCAGGGATAAAGCGGGTTAAGAAAATTAATGGAAGAAGGCGGTCCACTGAAGAAATATTCAATACTTTACTCATTTTATAATTTATTTTTATTTTATATATATATAGACACCCCCCGTTGGGCGGTTTTTGGCTAAGTTTGGCGGTTTTCAGATGACTATCTGGCAACACTGGTCCCAACACTTGTTAACAAGATGGCTGAAGCCCGGGTTTAAACTGCAGCTATCATTTACGCGGAGGAAAATAAAAAATAAATCAAAACGTACTCAGATTTGCTCCCGCTGTTTTTTTTAAACACACATTAGCTGCGTTTACATGGAAAAAAGTAATCGGAAAGAATGCCTGATCGGAAGAAAAATGTGTCATGTAAACACCCTGTTCGGAATAATCTTCCCCGATCAGACTCGTTCGGATCAAAATTTCTTTCCGATCGAGATAGGTGGGTTATGCCGATTGTTTATCCGACCGTTGTTCATGTAAACGGTTCATTCCGATCGTGTTACTACTGCTCTGGTTTAACATCATGCATAGACGGATGTTTCGCTCCAGAGAAAGTTTTGGAGCTCAAACAGGACCGACCGGCTGCTCTGCGGAGGCCCGGTAAGAAGCGCCGCTCCGTCCGCACCCCGCTGGCTCTTCCCCTCTCCCCTCTCTTACACCCCTCACGAGGGGGGTGCCGAGGAGGAGCGCTTCGTGCCCCGTGACGTCTTGACCCTGCGCGGTCCGAGCTCCTCTAAAAGAATAGAGACTGGATTTTTAATTAACCCACTCTAGAAGCTCTGAGGGTTCTAACGGGCCTTAACGTGCCTGGGCCCTACCACACGGTGCACCTTATGGTTGTGAATATCAAAATACTGTACCTTCATAGCATGATGATCACGTTTACGTTTTTGTGAAATATCAAAGGTTTTCATACCTTGTCCGAGGCATTTAACCATTTTACTTTTCAGCAGAGATACTTTTTCTTTTACGTATAGCTTGAAAATGTTGGTTTACTCTTACTTCTAGTAGTTTTTCCTTTAATTGAACTACCCTGAAATTTTTTTACAGTGTCTAAGATTGATGTCAGTGATTTAAAGAGCCCCGAGACACAATACCATCCATGACTTTAATTGTAAAGCAAATAATTTTATCTTTTTAACATTTAAATGTAATTAGCATAAGTTGGAATGCACTGTAGGTGATGGAGGACGATAAACCCTCTGGTGTTAACCTGAACAAGAAAGTGATAGAGAGCAATTCGGTTACCGTTTTAAGGAAGGGACTCGCCACACCTCTTGGGTAGCAGCTTTAGAACAAGTGACTCAAAGAGGCTGAACAAACTTATAAAGAAGACTGGTTCATTTCTACATCCTCTTCAGGAGCCAGATTGTTTTTTTAACCCTTGTAACACCGGAGCTTTAGCTCCAGTGTTGATATTCTTTGCCTCAACCGTTTACACAAGTTACATGATTATAGTGGATTCTGAAGTGGAGAAAAGTAGCTTTGCGTTAATTGCAACACGTCAAGGTAGTGAATTGTTTATGCAATCAATTAACTTACTGGTGTGCAAAAAAGGAGCTTATTTCAGTGTCAGAATCTGTTGGAACTCTTCAATGGTTGAAGAGTTATGGTAGTTCAAAGAGCCTCTGTTATTTTGCTGTCGCCGGTAACAACTCGTGTTAAAAAGTTTAAGAAGTATCTAAGATGGAACCATTGTGAGAAAATCTCAAAGAACAGTAACTGCATCCAACAATCGTTTCTGCTCACAACTACACCTACCAACAATGACAGCAGAGCCCTGGAAAATGAGTACCGGTAACCACAACTTCTAATTCCATTGAGGATCAACAAACTATTTCTAATCCTTTTAACAGCAGCTGACTAAATGACACAATCTTTGATGCCGGAACTGTTTGACAATTTTTGCAATCAACAGGAATTTGCTGTTTCGGACACAGAGAAAAAATATTTTCTCCACTTCAGAATCAGCTGATTCACGACGATTGCACTTCACTACTTTGAAGTGTTGCATGTAAGAGCAAGGCTGCTTTTCTCCGCTTCCGAATTCTGGATTTACGTTAATTGAGTAAATGGTTTAAGAGTTGCGGTATTTAAAAGAATGTGAACACAAGAGCTAAAGCTCCGGTGTTGAGGGGTTAACTGAATCGGTCTAGGTTAGGTTTAGCAGTGCACCTCTTTTTCCACTGAAAATGTAATTTGGGTTATTTAATTTAGTCATTCATTCATTCATTCATTTACTTATAAAATGTTGGCGATTCTTTCAGGTCAATAAATGCATTCAACTTTCTACCTATTAAAATATATGCAAAGACTGCATAGCACAGACATATTCTCTCCAGTACAAAGGTAGAAAGGGCTTGGAAGTAGAGCTGTGACGGTGTGGGATTATTGATCACCGCGGCGATGAACCAGCAGGGTGCGCTGTGTTGCGGTTAACACACACACCACCACCACTAGGGGCATGCCAAAATATCGATATGGTGATATATCGCGATATTTAGTCCCGCGATTGATTTGAGACATCTTCGTCAAGTATCGACCTTTTATTTACGTTTAAAGACCCTGTAAAACGTTATATTAACCATCCTTTGGTAAGACAATTCTTCGGAGGGTCGATAGGTGGCGCTCGTTGCGAGATTGGCTGTTGCGGGCAGACGAAGAAGAACACACATTCAAACAAAGATGGCGGGGGAAAAACGATGAGAAGTGAAAGCAGCAACTTAAAAGACGCGGCGGCAGCATGGAAGCTGCATCAACGGATTTGTGTGAGAAAGCCGTGGCTGTTGCTGGCCTGAAGCTGACACAGCCCAGTGCGGATACTTTTTTCCAGTTGAAGCTACCGCCGTCTTCTGCGAGACAAACCACCGTCAATAACAAATGGAAAACAAAATGGGAGGTGGAGAACGAGGGATTTCGGTTTTTATTGAATGCATTAGAGCCACGCTTTGACATTCCCTCTCGGAAATACTGAAAAAAGGATCCCTGCACTGTACGGCCAGACAAAAGTTACGGTTGAGATGGAAACTGAAGAAAGAGAGGCATCCCTGCCCTTAGACCCCCCTTCTCCTCTAAGCAGCGGTAGACGAACCACGCTAAAAAGCATGTGGTTCTCAAGAAAAACATGAACATTTAAACATACATCGCATGCAGCTTTTCCCCAATCATGTTGTTCACAAAGATGTTTACTTTTGGATGCACTTTAAGTTCTTCATGTATTTTATCCCTGGTCATTTATTTTGAAAGCAGATTATGTCTTAAATAACTTAAAGGAAAGTTCCTAGCTACTTGATTTTTATTTTTCTGGGAGAATTTTATTTTTGTTTACACCACATTTGCACTAAATGGTGTCATTTATTTTTAACAAAGACAATATAATTTGTTCACCGAATTAATATCTGAAAAACAGCCATTTCTTTTAAATTAAGCAATGGCTATGCTTTTGTTTTTCAAAAGTTAATGTGCCTGGCATCTACTTGACTTATTCATTTTTTATTCTTTTTACAGCAATTTTGTACTAATTAATGACACTGCTGTTCATGTTCACTATTGTTTAAACCAAATTTTACAGATATTTCCAAATGAAAATTGTCATTATTTGTCAAAGACAGAGTATTACTGACTTCAGCAATGTTACACAAAGGTCTGTTATTCATTACACCAAATAGGACACAAGTTGTTCATTATCATTGTGTTTAAAAAAATAAATGGGGAAATATTTTCCAAAAAACAGTTTTTCAAGTTCTTCTTTCTTAAGGCCCGTGCACACCGGGACGAATTTCGCCGGCGATTTTCGCTGACGTTTAACGCCTCGCGTCTAAACAAAGGGCACCAATGAGAGTGTGCACACCGACGCGAAAAAACGCCACGCGTTAAAGCGTAAAAAAAAAAAAACGCCTCGGGTTCGTTTTTTTTTCGTGTGTGTGTGTGTTAGCGCGCTGCGTGTGTAGAAGGAAGGAGCGTGCTCAAGTGTGTTTGGGGTGCGTGTTGATTCTCCTGCAGTGGACTGCTCTCTAGCTGCACGCGAGTTTCACCTGTGCTCTCTGGTACAGACATCTTCTCAGAACATTATATATTATTGCCCAGTAATAAATAGACTGCAGACACTTTGGCCGCCTTTACACTGCAGGTCTTGATGCTCATATCCTATTTTCTGACTATATCCGATTTCTTTGACGACCCGCTTACATCATCTTTTAAAAGTGACCCGTATCTGATTTTTGCATTTACACTATACAATGCTGAAACTATCAAATGTAGACATTCTGAGGACTACGTAGCAGCATTTCCGCATTCCGCTGACCTTTTTCGGACTTTTGTGATTGCGGTTGTCATGGAGGCAAGGCGGCGACGGAAGGAGGCGTTGCCTTGGGCGCTCCAGAGGGGATGCATGGGGGAGTAAAAATGAGGGCTGGTCGGCCGGCTAATGTTCTCTCTCTGAGTTCTGAATGAGGAAGTGTTTGCAGACGTTGTGCTGAACTAACAGTTTGATCCAAGTGTTGAACCTTTCCTGCGCGATGACTTCTCTTTTCCGACCGTAGTCAGAAACACACGGGAGATTTCCTCTGGGTTCTCTTTTCCGTTCTGAACCCTCAGCCTCCAGAGTGGGCTAAGAGACTCCAAAACTTTTGGGCGAGACACCTTATTTTTAATTTACGGTTCTCCGACAGTCCCCCGCTCCGCGCTCACACACCCCGCGCTCACAGGAGAGAGGGGGGGCTCTCTCCTTACACACACACACACACGCAAGCACGCGTGTGCGCGCTCACACACACACATGGTCCCCATCATACACGCCCCCCAAAGAAATAAACGGCTTCTAGCCTGTTCCATAGCAACGGTGTCCCGCTTCATTAGTTACCGTTTGCGTCCGGACCGGACATAACAGCGGTTTCCAACTACGGTCTGAAGCCTGAGGCTGAAAGGTAACACACTGACAGCAAAATCAGCGCACAAAAAGTGTCTTAATAAGTCATGTGATCTCAGTTGGTGGTCTCCTGAATTGACGTCACTGAGGTACGACTCGCATTTACTGGGGAATATCCGATTTGTCTGCTTACATGGCACACGCAAATGCACGTATCCGATTTGTTTCCGATTTATTTCTACATATGAGAGAGGCCTGTATCCGATCTGAGAAAAACGGAATCCATGCACTTTTGTCCTGCTTACACATTCACCGATCATATCCGATCTGTGCCACGTGAGAGGAAAAAAATCGGAATTGGGTCACTTGAACAATGCAGTGTAAAGGCGGCCTTTGTCTCCTTTCTGGTTGCCATGAAGCCTGACACCCATGAAGAACGCGGGGCAGGAGGCTCCGCCTTTATTTATACAGACACGTAACGTGGCGCTGCAGAAAATAGTTCTCAAACAAAACATGCAGTGATATTCATCAAAATCTAACAGTGCGCCCTCATGTTTGGTGTTACGAAGTGAAGGAGAACAGTAATAAACCCCTCCAAAACAAAATCCTCCGGCGGGCGGCCGTGTCGCGCACTTAAGAACGCACGCAGCTTGTAATGGAAATGAATACAATGGAAAGGAATAATTAGAACGCAGTAAATTTGTCGTATTTCTTCGCGAGACAGAAACTTCTGTTGTAGAATGAGGATGTGTATGTGCTTCTGAAACTATGCCCGTGTGTGTGAGTGGAGGGAGCGCGCCACCTGCAGCGTAGAGGGAGTGACAGCCGATGCCCGGCAAGAGTGAGTGAGAGGCGCGGCATAGGGAGTGAAGGAAAACAGTTATAAAAGGTTCCCCCCAGAAACCTTTGAAGTCTGAACACAGATCTAGCAGAAAAAGTAAGTTATCAGCAAAGATGAATGTGCTTAATGTGTTTATTATAGTTCCAATCACGCACCACATGCAGTATGGAGTCCTATACTGTTCATAATTAAATAAATAAATATTTGATTAAATAAATAAATGTGACCTCATGCAAATACACAGTCAACCAATAAATCTCTCATAAATATATAAAAAGATCATGAAATGGTGAAAAACCTGCACACTGATTTTAAATTAGCCATTATATTATTCAATATATTTCATTTTGCTTTAAAAACCTGTTCATTATTTTAAAAAAGCATTTTAAAATATTCATTTTATTCATGTTGAATATTATTATAATTCTACTTCTTTTTTCAGAACCTTGGATTTCAAAATCAATATTTTCCAAAGTAGCTTTGTTTTTATTTCATGTTGCTGTTTTTCACAATGGCGTATTTATTTCATAATGAGCTTTTTCAGCAGAATGGGTCTATCTGTCAATCAAACCAGACAAGGCGGAGACACTTTTGTGATTGGCTACTCCTTTACTCAGACATAAGCAGCAGCACCCCCACTACATCGATCGAAGATGCTTGGGGCGACAGTGGCTCAGGTGGTTGAGCGGGTCGTCCAATGATCAAAGGGTTGGCGGTTCGATCCCCGCTCCCACCAGCCAAAATGTCGTTGTGTCCTTGGGCAAGACACTTCACCCTCCTTGCCTCCAGTGTGGCTCCACTGGTGTATGAATGTGCATGAATGATCCCGGTGATGGTCAGAGGGGCCGTAGGCGCGAAATGGCAGCCACGCCTCTGTCAGTCTGCCCCAGGGCAGCTGTGGCTACAACCATGGCTTACCATCACCAAGTATGAATGAGGAGTGAATGAATAATGGACATAATGTAAGCGCTTTGGGTGTCTTGAAAAGCGCAGATAAATCCAATCCATTATTATTATTATTATTCAGTGAACGTGACGGCGCGATGCACACTCCTCAACATTAGGGGGAGTATGCACCACAACACATCCACAGTGTTACCAGAAATTGGGCAGTTTTGGTTCTAAATTTGTGGATAAAAGTGGCTTTGGGCGAGTGTGCATAATTCGGGTGATTTTGTGGTCGGTTCTGCAATTTTCATCTTCTCATGAACATCTAGTAGTGGCCTAAGTTAGGCTGAGTGGCTGTTGGCCTTTCACAAAACTTCTGTAAACTGGAGTTCATTAAACACACCATGCCGCGTGTGGGAGGAGCTAGCAGCTAATGCTATGCTTTAGCCTGATAGCCACTTGGAGCGATTGCCTGTGTTTATCTCACTTAAAATGCATGGATGCACAATGCACACGGAGAATGTTAAGATATCAGGTTTATTTATTTGGAATAGTTCCACAACAATGTTTCCATGTTTGAGTTCATGAGATCATCCCAGAGAGTCTTCAGCTCCTGCAGTCAAACTACGTCTGTTACGTATAATTAAATCAGAGCGCCCAGCGCAAAAAGTCTGTGTGTGTGTGAGCGCAAGTTAAGTTAAGGGTCTGTTGTTCAGTTCGCCGGAAAAGTAATAATAAAAAAGTATATCCAAAGTATAGAGACTGATTCTTTTAATAACCAGCTCTGAGAGGTCTGAACGGGGAAGTGATCCCAAATTAAACCCCGGATCTCCGCTGCGTTTACAACCAGAAAGAGAAACTTTCGCAGGAAAGGTTCAACATTTTCACCGAGAGGGGAAAAAAACAGAGGACCTGATTTATAATCATTGTCTCAATGAAAATAGAAAAAATATCATAAGGTTCAGGAGGCCCGAGCAGGCTTGTTCCCCTATCCACTGCTGTCTGGTCCGACTCTGTCGGTCCGCCAGCTCGCCTCCTGCGAGCCGACATAAGGCACGATGACGTCAGACTGGATCTGTGAGCTCAGAAAGCAGAGCTGTTAGCTGCAGAGCAAACGACTGCTGAGTGAATTGCGTTAAGAGTCAGGAGTGTTTCTCGTGGAATTCGAGACGTGGACGACCGGAGCTCCTTTGGTCCACACAAACCCTCGACTACAAAAACAGAGTCGTCCATGTTTGCATCTTCTGCAGTAGACAGATTGTTTGTCTCTATTTGATCTCTAATGTCAATAAAGCAGTGCAGATATCGCTGAAATATGTCATCTCTCTGACTGGAACACCGCAGTCAGAGCGGGTATCGAGGAATAAGAGTCGATTTCCATGGATCAGCCAATGAGCGTTTAGATCCCGCCCACCTTCACTGATTGACAGATAGACCCATTCTGCTGAAAAAGCTCTTCATGAAATAAATACTCCATTGTGAAAAACAGCAACATGAAATAAAAAAAGCTACTTTGGAAAATATTGATTTTGAAATCTAAGGTTCTGAAAAAAGAAGTAGAATTATAATAATATTCAACATGAATAAAATGAATATTTTAAAATACTTTTTTTTTAAATAATGAACAGGTTTTTAAAGCAAAATGAAATATATTAAATAATATAATGGCTAATTTAAAATCAGTGTGCATGTTTTTCACCATTTCATGATCTTTTTATATATTTATGAGAGATTTATTGGTTGGTTGTGTATTTACATGAGGTCACATTTATTTATTTAATTAAATATTTATTTATTTAATTATGAACAGTATAGGACTCCATAATGCAGAACTTAAAAAATAAATAAAAACTTTCACCCAAAAAAAAAGTTATTGTCATACCCCTACTTTGAAGACCCTCAGAGTTCAAGCAGAACATCACCTGTGCTCGTGGGGCCCTCCTCCATCGACTCGCCCAGGAAGTCCGAGTCGCTGTCCAGCCCCGACCCCTCCCCCTCAGCTCCATCATCAGGTGCTCCATATCCGCTGTCAAAGCACAGTGTCCCTCCGAGGCGGTCCGTTACGCACTCCTCTTCCTCTTCAAGCTCTGCTTCCCATTGGTCTTCACTAAACCCTTCCTCTCTGTGCCCGCCTTCTGTTTCCTGCTCTGGCTCCACCCCCTGGCCATCTTTAAAAAGTGAGCGCTTCAGACGGTCCAGGAGCTTGGTTGCCATGACTCTACCTGCATGAGACTTGATAGCACACAGAAAAGAAATGAAAAGTGAGGATGATGCCCTGATGCAGTTTAATTTCTATAGAACTAGGGCTGCACGATATGAAGAAACCCACGATTTGTGATATTAATGATTAGTACTGCGATGACGATATAACTTACGATACATGAACCAATAGCAAAACAACCATTAAATTGATTCTATTTCACTGCAAGAGTTTAATTTAAACAAGAGTCTACATAACTTAAATTATGCTCCAAATGATCCTCGTCTACAGAGGAATCGAACATCTAACATAAAAGGGCTCCATCTGATTGGTCAAATCCATAAAGGGATTTTCTTGATTTGTTAAATACTCCAAGGTGCCATAAGATTGTTTTAGCACATTTAAGGTAACATTTATCACAATTTTCGTCTTTTGCGAAATGCTTGATATCGCCTTAACGATAAATTTGCGATTTATTGTGCAGGCCTATATAGAACCAGTTTGCAAATATACACTTAAAACGCTGTATATGTCAGCACAATTGAGCATTTATAAGAGAGAGAACATTTTCCTTTTGTTTTTTAGAAATCTTCCCTCTGATTAGTGTTGGTTACCTGGATCAAAAGTGTCCTGTAATTAAAAAGTTGCTGTGAGATTTACCTATCAATCGTCAGTCTTCCTTCTAACATGACATAGTGTAGTACAGCACAGGTTTATGTCATTTTTGCTTTAACCAAGCTTATAATTTGTTTGTCTAATAGCAGATGTTCCTGTGTTTTTGTCTCCTCCCAGCAGATGCTCCTTCTTCCTCTGTCTGCTTTTCCATTTTTAAAACAAAATGTTTTAAAATGCAATGTTTGATTTGGAAATCGGGGCCCTACAGTCTGAAGGGAGAGTGGAGAGACACACGAAATCACAAGCCCACAGTCTAAGCAGCCAGCAAGTTCTAGAGCACGTCTGGCTGCCCTCTACTTACAAACTGTATGTAGATGATGCTTTATTTTCCCGCGGGACTTGGCCTTGACTTGGACACGAGTCCCGATCTGTTGTCAAGAGAAAGATGAGAAACTCCAGAACTAACAATTCAGATGACCTGTAGGCAGCTTTCAAACAGATACCATTACATCTGTACAGAACCACAGGCTGATTGCCTCCACGCCATGACCCACTAAGGCAGTCTATCATGCAAAGGAAGCCCAACCAAGCATGTAGGGCAGCACAATATGCGGTATATAAACAAATAGCAAAATAACCAAATAACCATTCCCATTACATTGCAACAGTTTAAAAATTATACTCCAAATGTCACTCGTCGACATAGGTGACAAACATCTAACATAATAGGCCTCCATCCGATTGGTGAAATGCATAAAGGGATTTATTTGATTCGTTAAATGGTTCAAGCTGACATAAGATTGTTTTAGCACATTTAAGGTTTACGATTTATTGCGATATTTTCCGTCTTTTGCGATAAGCATATTGCAGAGCTGGATTTTGTGATAACGGTATATTGTGCAGGCCTAATTGCGTGCATAGAAACATAGATGGTAGAACTGCACAATATACTGCAAATTTATCGTCATCGCGATATCAAGTTGTGCAAAGTGCATATTGCAAAAGACAGCGAAAATTGGAATAAATGGTTACCTTAAATTTGCTAATACAATCTTATGGCAACTTGAAGCATTTAACGAATCAAATCAATCCCTTCATGTTGATCAATTGGATGGAGCCCTATTATATTAGATGTCCGCCACATATATAGACAAGGCTTATTTGGAGTTTAATTTTTAACTGTTTAATTTTTACTGTTGCGATGAAATGGGAATGATGTTTTTGGTTTTTGGTTTTGCTAGTTTATATACCGCAAATTATATCATTATGGCCATATTAATCACTAATATCGCATATCGCTAGTTTTCCTCATATCGTGCAGCCCTAGTAGAAGGTTTTCAGAAGCCAAATTTGATATTTTGGACTTTGCGTAGTAATGGAAAAAGTACCTTTCACTTTATGAATTACCTTGACAATAAATTCTATTTCAGATACGTCTGAATATTCAACACCAACAAAATATAAATAAAACAACAGTCAAATTTAAGAATATGGATGGAAATCTTAAAATGAATTTGTATTAGTAGCACTCATTGAGTTGTGGTCAGTTGTACTAGTCCATCCAATGAAGAAAAGTCTTATTCGGGGATGAAGGGGATCATAAAGCTGCATTGTTGTCAAAAGTTGAAAAAAATGGATCCTAAAAACAGGATACGGCTGCAAAACTTAAGTTTGTTTTGGGACTTACGTGGATTGTCAAAAAGGAGGGAGTTATGGACAAATTCTTGGTAATGTATGTCTGTGAACAAGATGCATTAATAACAGAACTCTGCCCATTTTATTGCAGACTTTCTTCAATTACGGCAAAGATATGTAGACCACTAATAAAATATAGTTAGGATAATCTAAAATTATAGGATTGATCTGGACTGAAATAATATTTAATAATCTTAATTATTTGAATTAGATTGATTCAGATTATTCTGTACATTTTTGGTCTGGTTTGACTTTTTTTTAGTTTTCCTGGTGTAGCATCTAAGGAGAACTTTGGTTGTTAAATTATGATGTAAGTTTTAACATAATAGAATTATCTTTTAAAGGCTTTCATTGTGCATCTGATCTCTAAACAGTTCAGTTAAAGTAACACAGATGGTGCATTTCTTACCTCACTGAAACAAACATGAGCCAGAGCAATACTTCAGTTCAGAGTTCTTTGACTGCAGTACAGATCCTTTAGTGGACGAAGATAAGAACGGCTGCATGTTCCAAGAGCGCTAAAACTTTCATTTAAAACCTAAAAAACTTGAAAACCAATGCGCTAAACCTGGGATTAAGAGGAATTGACAAATCATTCATTTACAGAATCAGGGTCAGTGAAAAACTGTTCAGTCTGAGCTGATTAGACACACTGATCCAGATCAGGGGTGACAGCCGGCGGAGCCAGCTCCTGTTTCAGAGCTGGCAGCTTCTCTGAATGGAAATCATGCCACACATCAATAATGTAGAGACCTGCTGACTACAGACCATAGCCTGCAGCGATGACGATGACAAAATGAGGCGGCATTCTCTCCCTGAGGAGATCTAGCATGTAAAATCTAAGGAAACCTGCAGGGAGGAAAAACTGAGGTCCAATCTCCTAAAGTCTAAAATGTTTGAATATTACAGTTCACTGACGGTGAAAATAAAAAAACACAAAACCAGTAAAGTTTCTCCTCCTAAATTAACCAGTGTTGGGAACACTATGGTAGTTGCGATCCACCAATAACAGGTAGCCAGCTTCAAAAACCAGCAGCACAAACAATCAGAAGGTTCTTCAATTACAGTCCCCTCAGAACTATCTCAACAAAAGTTAATCAGCAATAGATAAAAATGACAACACATTTTGGAACAGTTGGGACATTTTTTGATGCATGACAAAAATACATTCAAATTCTATAAACCTAAATACTATTTATGGTAGAACAGGAGGGGATGCATGACGGTGTAGTGCTTAGCGCATGTGTGGGTGTACTGCTGGTACTTCCATAGTCCTATTGTAAGTGTAAATCTGTGAGTGTGTGCGGATGTGTGACCCTGCAATAGACTGGCGGCCTGGCCAGGGTGTAGCCCACCTTCACACAACAGTAGCAGGGATAGGCTCCAGTAACCCCGTGACCTCTAAAGTCACAGGGTTCTGAGGCCGGACGGATGGATAAATAAAATTGTATAATCTGAATTGATCCAAGCTTCATAAATCAATAATCGATCCATAAAAGTAGAATTCAATGCATTATTCCTTTCCTTTCCCAGTGACCCAACGTTACTATCGTGAGGTTTTGTAAGATTTGGTGAGATTAGAGCTGTGACGGTGTCGAATTTTTCATCACCGCGGTGATGAACCACCAGGGGGCGCGGTGTCGCGGTTAACCGCAAAGTCCACTAGCTTGATGCTAACGTATAATGGAATTTCCCAAAGGACAGCAGCCACACTCAGTCGACCTAAACATACATTGCTGACTAAATGAACAGCTTTACAGTAGGGGTGTGTATTGGCAAGAGTTTGGCGATACGATACGTATCCCGATACGCGCCCCGCGATACGATACGTATCCCGATATTTTACCAAAACATTTTTTTAAATATGACTTTGAAAAAAACTGTACCTGAATTTCAATGTCCTCCACTGTAATAAAATGGTCAAATTCAGTTTATTTAATGATCATAATGTTAAGCACTGCAACCGTATCTCATTTATAAGTTGAATTTACCAAAGCAAATTCATTGTGCTTTTATTTTGGTAACATGTCTATGAAGACTCTCATTCATCCAGGTTGGTTCCATTGTAGTAGGTTTAGGGGATGTCATCTGGACTTGGTTTTAAAGTTGGAAGACGTTTCGCCTCTTATCCAAGAGGCTTTGTCAATTCTGAATTAGCTGGTCTAAGAGCTGGTATATATGCGCTCATGGGGGAGGAGTCAGACCTGAAACTGGAGGTGTTGTCCACTTAGCCTACATGGTTTCGGGTCGTTAATAGTCCTT